>JAVKPL010015127.1:0-98321 GCA_032173675.1 Gastrolobium villosum | reverse complement strand
TTTAAAGCTCAAAGGCTCATCACAATTAATTTTTTCGGTCAAATGCCATACAATTTATACCTCTTGTCTGTGTGGGAACCCATATCCAGTTGGTTAAGACTTCTCTTTCCGTTTGTATACCCATATCCAGTTGGTTGCAAATTTTCGTTTTTAAACCCATATCCAATCGGTCCCAAATGTTTATTTTGTCTTTAAACCCATGTCCAGTTGGTTAAGATTTCTCTTCCCGTTTGTATACCCATAACCAGTTGGTTGCAAATTTTCGTTTTTAAACCCATATCCAATCGGTCCCAAATGTTTATTTTGTCTTTAAACCCATGTCCAGTTGGTTAAGATTTCTCTTTCCGTTTGTTAACCCATATCCAGATGGTTACAAGCATTTACTTTTATTTCCTTTTGTGAACCCATATCTAGTTGGTTACAAATATTTACTTTTCTGTCCTTTTGTCAATCCATATCCAGTTGGTTGCAAACATTTAAATTTCTATCTGTTTGTGAACTCATATGTTACAAACCTTTACTTTTCTTTTGTCAACCCATATCTAGTAGGTTGCAAAAGTCTCTCTTTTTTTCCTTTGTCAACCCATATCCAGTTGGTTGTATAAGTATCTTTATTTTCTTCTTGTCAACCCATATCCAGTTGGTTGCAGAAGTCTCTTTATCTTATCTTTGTGAACACATATACTGTTGATTTCAAATGTTTCTCTTTGTCAACCCATATCAAGTTGGTTACAAAAATTATTTTTCCAGTTGCGAATCCTCATCTAGTTGGTTCCATATTTTTTTTTTTTTTTTTTTTTCATACCCGGTTGAATTCAATCATTTAGTCTTCAAGCTCAAAGGTTTAAGGCTTTAAATTCAAAATTTATGTCTTCTATTTTCGAACTCAAAGGCTCACTGTGTTTAATTTTTAGGTTGCATCTCACCCGCACATGTCTTCTGTTGTTCTTGGACAAAATTGTAGTTCACGTCTTTACTTTTTCCTTACTATGATAATATGAAAAACTATAATTATTCATATTATCAAGTAAGAAACAAGTAAAGAGGGGCAGCTGTTGACACCATATTTTGTCCGAAAAAGAACAAAAGGATAAAAAAAAAAATAATAAAAAATAAAAAATCCCATCACTGATGTATCTTCTGCAATGGAGGTTGGCCACTATTACAAGATACCATGTTTACTTGTGAGAGTGGAGAAACAGAGAACCAAAAATGGAAAGTTGAATAGACCTTCATATGGTCTGAAGATGATACCATTCCAATACACTGAGAATACCCTTTCTACTTATTATCCACCATATAGAACAAGTGAGGTTCTTCTTTTTTCGTCATCTATAAAAATCAGAAACACAAAGATAGGGAGATCAGTCTTCCTCCATCGATTCCACAATCTTCACCAGGGGAAATATCAAAAAACTCAAGGTGAATAAACTC
Organism: Gastrolobium villosum; assembly: GCA_032173675.1. Classification (NCBI taxonomy): domain Eukaryota; kingdom Viridiplantae; phylum Streptophyta; class Magnoliopsida; order Fabales; family Fabaceae; genus Gastrolobium; species Gastrolobium villosum. Next base: position 96,887 of record JAVKPL010015127.1, on the reverse strand, counting down.
TAAGCTTTCTTTGGAACCAAAATACCCACAAACCCAAAATCATCAACTTAAATCCCCCATCAACCACGGAGCCCAGATCTGTTGAATCACAACCATCTCATTACTTCACCGCTGCACCAAGAAGCTCATCAGGTTTGCTTAGTGGCCGCCTCTATAGCACTATTGCCGGAGCACCACCGCGCTGTCACCGGTCACCAGCCACCGCTGCTGTCGGTCAACCCGTAACCTTGTTGCCGCCATTCTCCAACCTTTGCGCCCCGTCTCAAGCTCATAGCCTTCGCCAGACAAATCAAAAATCACCGCGGAGCAACTATATTGGGTTCTCCCTACTATTCAAAGTCGAAATCTCCCCTGCACTAATAGTTAGAATCTCTCCCTTATGTTTTGATTTATGCGGTTATCATGTTCCTTTGTTATTTCATGTTATGTTGTTTATTTTGTTTTATTTAATTTAATAAAAAATTGACCACTTACTTTGCACCGCCACTCACCTCATGTCCTTTAAAATAATTTAATTTTGCTAATTCCAAATGGACAGCTGTTTAGGTGTACGACAGTATCTTGTCAATTGATGAAAGTATCTTTCTTAAATAATTAAAATGATGAAAGTATCTTTCTCTTCACTAGCTCAGTTTAGGTGTACGACATAGACTGTGATAGAAAATGGTCTTGTCAATTGTCATAGTGTTAAATTCAAATAAAAAATAAAGAAACCGAAAAAAAACAAAATAAAATGAACGTAAAAAAAAGGACAGAATAACCCAACTGATTCATATCCATTTAGACTAGGTTGTTATCTTTATTTTTTTGTACCGAAGGAATAAGAAAGTTCACATCCATTTAGACTAGATTGTCATCTTTATTTTTTTTTTTTTTTTTTTGTATCAAAGGAATAAGAAAGTTGATTAGAATAAATATAAAAAATAAATATAAAAAATAAAGTTAAAAAATAAAACAAAATCAACAACATAAAAAGTAAAATACCATACTGTATATGTTGCTTATTTTTTCTATTCATTTAGATTAGGCTGTTATCTTTTTGTATAGGATATTTTGAATATTTTTTTGTTGGTAAAATATGATTGTATATTTTAGAAGAATCATTTTTGACTATGACAGTCCGATGATTTTGGTTCATTTTAGCCGTGACGGCTTGGTGATTTCAAATTTACCTAAAATTTATAACAACGAAACTTATAACATTAAAACTTTCATCAAAGGATAATTTAACCGTGACGGTTTGTTAATCCCGTAATCTTTTGAATCATTTTTACCGTGACGGCATGGTGATTCAAAATTTATCGTAAAGTTTATAATAATAATAATAACTCTCAAATTTATCTTTAAGAGGATTAGCTGAGTTGAGACAGCTTGTTAATCTCATAATCTCTTGAATCATTTTAGCTGTGACGGCTTGGTAATTCAAAATTTCCTGCAAAATTTATAATAATAAAAATAAAAATTATTGAAATAAATAGAGATCATCAAATCCAAAACTCTCCATTAATCTTCTCTAAAATTATTTTCAAACTTAAAATCAATCAACACATAGATATTTTCTACAGAACGACGTAGCTTTGAGTTCCTCACTGCACCGGAGGATACGTCGGAGCGGAACTCTTTCCGTCAAGCTAAAATAAAATTTTAATATTTTAGTCTTCATTCTTCTTAATTAATCATATTTATTTTTTAAGGGATAAAACAAACATTTTTAAAAGCTATTAACAATTCGCACGATTAATTTAAGGCAACCGTTTTTAAAACGGATGTGTCAGGGGTGCAGTGGGATTAAGTTTCCACCCTTACCTGCGCATAATTAGACTCCCGAACCTTTGATCTAAAATTTTAAAGACCAGTTTGCAATAAAAGGTTTTCCAATTTTTCCAAAATAAATAAAATTGGTGGCGACTTCATTGTTTTAATTATTTAAATTTTGGGTCGTTACACTAAAGATATGTACAAACTTATATATCAGTTCTGCCTACGGTGTCAAGGGTCGATCTATAGTGCATTAAATCCTTTGGCCAAATCTGCCACTGAAAATTGTTAAATCTGAAGAGAAAAACCCGAAAAAAGAAATAATGCCATTACATAAACATGTATTGCTGTCGTCATACAAGTTTCGTGGTACAATACAGAAATATCATCATACTTTAATATGTAATGATCATTTGGATCGGCCACAAGTGGTATAAACGATTTGTACATATGTTGTTTGTCGCAACGTGATCGCCCATATCTGCAATAAGATCAGGCAACCAGACATAATGATTTGTGCTGGATTTGTTGTCATGCATAATTCCCTGTATAGAAGTGTTAACACTGCTGCTCCCCATCTGTAGGAGGTCATACCCGAAAAATCTCCATCTAGAAATGGCAAAAATCATATGTCAACCTTATTTTCTGACTTGTCACTAAACAGAAATCCACCAATGAGGTGCAATACATAGCACGTGTGAAGAGGAGTTCACTATGAGAAATGCCTTGGTGCTACACCCAATATCCGTAGTGTCGATCTATGAAGGACATTAACCCTCCATCTCATGCGGCTGAGGGGGTATCACAACATTTGATGTACAACATTACTCTAATTAGCGAAAGTCGGTCTAATCGGTGGTTCTCAGTCTGATGACAAACCAAGAATAGCAGCAACGTCTTGAAGAGTTATGGTCACTAAGCTCTGTTGCATGTGAAACATGTGTGTTTCAGGGCGCCAACGCTCGACTAGAGCACTAATGAGTTCATGATCGATCTGCAATACATTATACACAAATAAAAGTGGTCATTATCCTATAAATCAATTGCAAATAATTTATCTAACCATCAAATAACTAACCGGCATATGTCGCATGCGTGCGACATGATAAGATCCTGCACGCCTAAGGTGCTGAGCCACTGATATAGGACCTTTAAAGACCCTAAAAATATAATTATGCATAAAATATAAGGCCACTAACCCTAACATTTTAATTAGAATTATAACATTTTTAACAAATTTAATAATACAAATATTTCATATTTAACAAATTTAAGAGTTAATTAATATAATAATAATAATATCTTATGAAATTAAATATAAAATAGTTATAATATAAATAATAGCAAATTATAAAAACTAAATACACGAACCTAAGATTCTTAGACAAAAAATATAGGACCTTTAAAGACCCTAAAAATTTAATTATGCATAAAATATAAGGCCACTAACCCTAACATATTAATAATAAAAATATAACATTTTTAAGATTTTAATAATATAAATATAGCATATTTAAAAAATTTAATAGAATAATTAGTACAATAATAATAAGCTATTTATGAAATTAAATATAAAACATTATTAATAAAAATAATAGCAAATTATAAAAACTAAATACACTAACCTAAGATTTTTAGACAAAAAATATGGGACCTTTAAAGAACATAAAAATATAATTATGCATAAAATATAAAGACACTAACCAAAGATATTAATAATATAAATATAGCATATTTAAAAAAGTTTCTAAAATAATTAATACAATAATAATAACATTTTATGCAATTAAAAACAAAAACATAATAATATAAACAATAGCAAATTATAACAATTAAATCCACTAACCTAATATTTTTAGACAAAAAAAAGACCTTTAAAAAATCTAATAATACAATTATGCAAAAATAAAGTCACTAACCTAAGATTTTAATAATATAATTATAACACATTTAACAAATTCAATAATATAACTAATAAAATTTCATGCAATTAAATATACATCAGTAATAATATAAATAATACCAGATTATAGAATTAAAATGCCCAAACCTATAGCTTTTATAGAATAAATATAGGACATTTAAATAATACTTACTTGAAATAACACCTTCAAAATGAAATGAGCTTCTGACTTTTAACAGCATTCAAAATGTAAGAAAACTATTCCATTGCTCCTCTATCACTTTTAACAGCATTTAACCTATATATATGCATCCGTGGCTCAAAATCCTAGGTATCACTTTTCTCCTACGTGACTTGTTGAGGGTGGCTGACCAGAAAACTATTCCATTGCTCCTCTATCCATTTTGTGAGCTTTGGGGACCCATTTCTTCCATTTCTCTTCTCCTAAACACTTGGTATGAGTGAGTTACCATTGGGGGTGAGTTGTGAGATTGTTTCTGAGTTGTGGGTCCTGTTTTGGGGAGTTTTTAGTGTTGAAGTTTTGAATTTGAGGGGAGGAGCCATTAACTTGGTTGTTGAAGCTCCAAGTGTACATCTATGTGAAGTAAACTAAGTCTTATTTCCCATTTTCGTGCTCCTTGCAAGTCTGAGCTTTGGGGGCCTTGTGTGAGCTCCAAGAGCAGCCTTTTCTTCTGTATTGAGGCCTTGAGCAAGTTGCTCACATTGATCATGAGTTTAAGTGGTTAATAATGGAACCTTGATGCATGTAACAAGCTAAGATGATAACCTAACGTTGGGTAATGCAAAACACACCTAGAAATGCATGTATAAGCTTCTGTAATCGGTAAAAGTTGAACCTTTGGATTGGTATTTCGCGAAATGCAGAATCTGAGTTCTGTCGCGAAATATCCGGATATTGGGTTGGAAATATCTGGATATTGATATCTGGATATGGGGCTCTGTGGTATCCGGATATGATATCCGAATATGCATATCCAGATATGATATCCGGATATGGCCCCGACATATATTCGGATATTTTGGGTTTTCGATGAGCAGTAAGGTACTGTTCATACAGAGGGCTTGTATGGGTTTGTGGACCCTAGTTTGATGAAGTTGAACTTCTGTAATAACTTAACTAAGTCAGAAGCTATGTGTTTAAGGGCTTGTGGCTTTGTGAGAAGTCTAAAGACATGAAACGTAAGAGAAAGGCGTTGTCTTTATGAGTGTGCTTGTAGAGTTTGAATATTGATATATTATTGGTCCGAAACAGATTATGATTCTGTTGTGTGTTGGACTTGAGCTAGTGTGGACTCTTGGAATTGGGTAGTTAGCTTACAAGGTAAGCTTTCGTGTCCTCGGTTTTGCCATTGTTTGGTTCCACCATGTCCCATGGGGGAATGATTTATATGCATGATGTTGTTTTCATATATTATTTGATAAATGCTGTTGAGCTGTTATATGCGAGTGCCTTTATGATATGCATGTGGTGTTCCACCTATACGGTAAGCCTGAGTATGTGGTACATACAAGATGGTGAGGCTGTGGGTGAGGTGCAAGCGATGTTCCTTGTACTAACTGTAGGTAATAGACATATTCCTGCATTTCTCTGGCCAATAGAATAGTGATATACACATGGCATGAATATCTATTGCACTGCATAGTCTTGGAACTGATATTGTTAAACTGCTTTTGGAACTTATATTGCACATGTAACTGAGCTTGCGGTGGAAGATCCTTGAGGACCCCTTGTCTTACTGAGATTTCTTGTTTAGAGATCTCACCCCACGTTTGGGGACGCTAATTTCAGGTTCAGGTAACCTAGGGGTTGAGATCTCTAGTGGCATGAGGCTAGAGCTTAGTTGATACATGTTTATGCTACTTATGCTGATATGCTATCATGATTGGATGCTGGATCCTGTTTACTGCTTTATGCTTTTAGCTTCATTATTATGTTGTTGTCTGTTGAGACTTGATGGGCTTTGTTGCCTTATTTGGTGAGCATGAGGATTGTCCATGCCGCATTGACTTGACTTTATGTTATTAGATTCTAGTTGTAATAATGTATCAGGATTATTTTCCAGGCTACGTGTTGTAGTCCTGTGACTTAGATACTCATTTTACTTATATATTGAGGTATTTCAGTTAGCTGTGTTTGCAATTTATATACAGGCGATGTTTTTATAAAAATTGATTAAGTAATCAACTTGGCTAAGGTTAATGACGTCATAATTGAATTAAAGAAAAAGATATTCCGCATTTTAAATTAAACGTGGCTTAATATGATGACATGTTAACAAACCGGGTATACACAGGGTGTTACACAAAACACCTTCAATCTAACACCATGCAAAAGAGATAAAGAAAACTCACAGAACCACCCTGTCTCTACTCACTCTTTACGCGTTCAAATTTACCTAATTTGGTCAAAGACAATGGAGAAGTTGTTGGGGAAAGGGGGTGGTGGTTTAGTGGTCCAGCATGCACAGACGTGGCTGGCAGAGGATCGTTTTGTACACGCGGCTGTCAAACCACCGCGTTTTCTACAGAACATGGTAGACCACCATTGGCTGGCGGTACGCGGCTGGACCGGGAACGCGTCAGGTGCCACCTAATAGCACTGGTACGCGATAGTTAAGGCACCGTATTTAGTTCCATTTATCGTAGCTCCAATAGTCACGCGATGATGGCTTTAGATTGCATGTAACACGTTTGTTAAGAGGAAGCGTCTTATAATGGCACCACACCTACCGTGTCGTTATGCATTATACTGGTATATCATTTCATCGTGAAATTATTCATGTGATACGTTTTAAAAAATATAGTACTAGGATCAAAAGGCCTATATACTTCTTGTAATATATAATTTGTAAAAAAACTTCAAATTTTTATAACATGAGAAGTTATTATCCACAAATATAATATCATAAATAATATTCGTTTATATCAACAATTTCTTTTTTTCAAACTTACAACCTATACTATGTCTGACCGGTAATACTCTACTCAATAGTATATTACCCATCATACATAGTATAATTTATAAAAATTTATAAACAAATTTTTTATAAATATAACATTTCCCATTATTCTTATCATTATAATTCAAAGGGAAATAATACTCTTATTTTACATGAGATAGTTATCTCATTTTCTCTCACTTCAAAAATCGCACCCCCTCTTTTTTTCTTTCTTTTTTTTGCTTTTTAATGGTAGATCCCACTTGATATCTCTCTATAACATAAGAGAACTACTCTCATACAACATGAGAGTAATATTCCCCTTATTCAAAACCTGACCTTTTAAAAGTTGAGAAAAGCAGCAAAGTGTCATCTACGGTATTTGGTGACGTGGCTTGATGTGATTGGTGAGCAATTGTGAACACAAAGCCCCAAGCAATTACACTAGCGCGGCCGTACATACTACGAGTTGACTTGGTATTTACATGCACGAGCACGAGCACGAGCACGAGCGTGATGATCCATGACTTCCTGTGACATACATTCCCTCGCCATTCCCAGTTCCCACCATCCACTCCTAACTCCAAGCCCAACAAGAATAATGTCAGTTATTTCGACAATGGTTACATACAAATAAAATATATCAATTATTGTTACCAAAAATTTTTTTTATCAATTATTACCTTTACATATATTGTCTACGTAATTTTCAATTCTTGTAAATTTATAATTGAATTTCTAATTTTATATATAATGTAACGAAAATACTAAACATATATATTTAATAACTGATATGCATTGAATCAATAAAGTATTTTTTACGATTAAAAAAATGTTACTCGTATGAGATTAATCGATCATTGTTTTAAACTATTACAAAACAGTTGAAGTCTATACACATGAAATTTATTTAAACCCTCATGCTTGTCTAATAAAGCATTTTATTATATAGAACATTTTCTAATTTTCTTTCTGACAATTTTTTTTATAAGCTCTCAGACTTAAGAGGTTTTAGTTCCATTATCTCATTGTAATAATTCTTCGAGTAAATTCTTAATTTGATCATCTAAAGATTACATTGTCATTAAATTAGTTTTAAAAAATGATTTATTATTAAATTAGTTTCTCAAAATGTTATCCTATTCGAAACACTGAAATGACTACACAGTGTATGATAAGTTTAATAATTTAGTATCTTGAAGGGAGTAATATAATAATAAAAATTGTTGAAAGACTAGTATGAGATTCTATAACTTTTAAAAAACTAATTTAAGAATTTACTCAAATTATTTAGATTATGCAATGAAAACTTAGACAAAGTTTCAGTTACTGGTGTAAAGTTCATACACATAATTTACTTTTAATGATAAGTTATACAATTATATATGTTATTTAATCGCAAGGCTTGTGGCCCCGCCAGCTTGGCCTCATCCTAGCGCAACCTCTCCTCTATTATTATGCCCTTCCAAAGGTTTAACAGCTCTTTATAATAAAGAGTGCAATGCCATTATAGAGAGTTTCTTTGTCTATTATATCTATATATCAAGCTTAATCAAGCTTCATCATGATGGAATTTGTGCATGTTTCTTATTTGTCAGATGCCCAAACCGTCATGCTTTAAAGGCAAAACCGGTCTGATGGGACTGATGAATTCTCTTTATACATCGAAGGAGCTTCAAATAAATGCATTCTTCCTTTCAATGTGGTCATAGATGTTCGATCCAGAGCAATTGGGTAAGCCTAAAGTTTTCATGCTTGTAGAGTTCCGATTGCAGGGTATGGTTTATACATCGCATGCTGATGAAGGCTCTTATTATCGAGTCAGCAGAATGCAATTGGGGTCCGTAGAGGTTAGGTACTGTTGTGAGTCTCCTCTGATTTATTATAATTTTCCTTTTCTCAGTAGTTTGTGCGTGGACCCATGAATAGTTGCTATTAGGTTTTTCTAATCTTATTTATATTCTCCTTGTAAATTGAGTGACTTGTGACAAGTGAAGATAAAGTGGATATAATACAGACAAGTTGGACATAGTCTAAATTGGGTGAGCCAACAAATCCCTTTACTTTTCTTTGTACGTTTGCATTTATATGTAAGGTTTTTATAAGAGTTATGTGGTAGGAAAAGTGATTGTGTAATGTTATAGAGATTCGTTTTGCATGCCGTGATTTTCTTTTTTTCTTTAAAAAGTGTGGGGCCCACAAAATGTTGTGGGTAGGAAAGTTTGTTGTGTCATGTTAAATGACAAATGCAAACCCGTATTTGTAATTGTTGATTTTCAATACAGATAACTGACTGAGATAATTAAGGTGACACAACCAACAAAGGAGAGAACAAAAAAAGATGGAGAAAGGGGTCTAAATCCTCTTTAAAACCTATGTATGTATCTGAAAGTTCTTATTCTAACGTACTTGTGTGGTACAGGTGGAGACACAACTTATAATGATGTTAGTGAAGTGATTACAGAAGCACCCTTTTGTATTTGGGTCAGGAAGTCACAACTTATAACTCAATCAGTAAAAAGGTTTCGAGAAAAACCTCCTCTTATATATCTTCTGTTTTGCACATATCCTCTGTATGTATTTCTAAAAGCTACACAAAAATCTCCCTTTTATTTTAAGAAAATATTATACATAAATCCAATCAAGAAAGATAAACCTAAGATTAACTTATAAAGTATTTATGATAATGAATGACATTTCTACTAATTTTGCTAGTGATACTGATATTACTGGTTTATTTTCTTCTTCAATTAAATCGATTATTTTTATTAAAACTGTAACTGCGGCTATGTTTTTACCTTAATGAATTTTAATTTATGATTAAAAAACTTCCTTTCAAATATGATACTTAATTTTATAATATCATCACCATAGTTTTTGCTTAAAAGGAATAAAACGTTCCAATTTTAATTATAATCTTTTAAGTAACTAAAGATTAAAGTTATTAAATAACACTGATAACTTTATAATATTAATTTTTTTAGTTAAATGTGACCGCACGTGAAGATCACGTCTGAGATTTAGTTATCGTGACCATCAAAATTAGTATAGGAGATGATGATAGTGATGATAATAATTTATTATAATATAATAATGATTGTGAAATGGCAGTAATAATAGGAATGAGTAAAAGTAACTAATTTTGGTTTGGTATGTGTGCTCTGTAAAGCACAGACACTCTGAATGCAACAATGAGCCGTACGGCATGGAAATCCCTGCGATAGGCCTCATGCGCCGGTGTTGCAGGCCGGCGCATTCTCTTTCTGCAACCATATTAATCATCTCATCATCTTCTCTTTCTTTATTTTCATCTTATAAAATTGGGTTTTATAATTCTCATTTAACATGAGAATTATAATTTTTCTACACATCCTTCGATTTTCGTGCTGACATAATTTTTACATATAATTTTTTATAACATATGGGTTCCGTATATTATTTATCTCTATAACATGAAATTTCAATTCTCCTTTGACATGAGAATTATAAAACCATATAAAATTTGTTATCATGGTCGTATAATACTGGTTGATATTGTAATGTTATTAGATTCATGTGAATATTAAAAGCGAAACACATTTGTTATATTAGGTAATGAATGAATAATTACTATGTTAAGAAAAAAATAAATTATATAATATTAAAAAAATGAAAGGATATATTATTCAATGAATTTAACTTATTTCTTTTTTTTTTTTAACTTAACGACTATTCATTTGTCATGTAATATTTTTTATATTAAAAGTATTTATAAATATTTCTTTTTAAATACTTCCCTAATTAAAAGTATTTAATATGACTTATTAAATACTTCTCAACCAATTACCACATTTTTTTTTTTGTATACCACATTTGTTAGTTAAGATCACTTGGATAACACCTAAAAATTAGTTAATCACTCTATTATAGTATTACCCACCAAATAGTCAACACCATTTTAATTTTATACATTTCCCCTAGGCTATTGTAATTCCACGTTGTTAAGGAAATGAAGACGCAATTAAAAAAAAAAACAATAGGCCCCCAAAACTCACTTATTAATTATTATTAAGTTTGAAAAGCAAAACCATTGAGTTCCACTATTCATGTTGTTTGGTAACAGTAAAAAGAGAATTTCGTGGGAAAATAAAAATTTTTAAAAGTGAAAAAAAAAGTATTATGACAATGCGGTGGCGCTGTGTTCCCCCGATCAACACATATATGTTTGATGCCGCATGATTATTTTCATGGAAATCCGATCTAGTTTCCTCTTTTTCACCATCCCAAATCTCTCTACCTCAGAAAACTAAACACCACACTAATTGATTAGTTAATTGCAATAGAGGAAACATAATCCTGAACTAAAGTCACCACAACATATTCACAAGTGAACCCGAGTCATGATTACCAAATTGATGTTTTAAAATTTTGTTGGAAATTAAAATTGTAAATAAGAATTCCACAAAATAATACTACAAGAGGTGGAAATTTTTTTATATAATTTATTCGAAATAAATAACTCTATTTTAATATTTTTATGGCTAAAATATTCTCTCTTGTTAAAGCCCTAACTTAATTCTGCTTTACACAATCATAAGTTCCTTTCTTTCCTTTCACAATGATTTTTTTACTAGATTCCTCTCTGCTTCACGCTGCTTCGCCATAGTGACATGAACATCACATTTTGACCCCTTTGTGGCATATCCGATTTTTTTTTTTCAAAAATTCATCAAATATTAGTTTTGCAAAATTTACCCACATGTTCAAAAATGTTTGACATTCAACCAAACATAAAATCAACAAACTTGAGCTAATTTTCATGAGAATATTTAAAATTACTGAATAACTTTTTGGTAACATTACTAAAAAATTTATTTTCTCGTCGTATTCTTCGAAATCACGATTATCAAGAACAAAATTTCTTCCCCTTTATCCATTAAATCCATTTACCAATTAAATTTACAGTTTATGAGCGTAAGTTATAATTTGAATAAAAAATTATTTTTTTTCTTGAACCATACTTTTAATATTTTTTTGTAAGAAATTAAACCCATTATTTAATTAATAAAATAAATTATACATTTATACATATCTTTTTGCTGTAGAGCATTACTTGAATTCTCTTACAGCTAAACACTCTCTACATTTACTATAACGTAGAGCGAATTAGAACTATAGCTCATAATAATAATTCAATAATTTAGTTTTTTGGTAGCAATTAAAAACCCATTTGAGTGAAGAATAATATATCATAATTATAAATTTGTAAATAAGCACTTTTCAATTCTTTTTCAAACATTAGGAATCAATTGAATGAAAATTATTGGTATAAAATAGTTTATTACTTAAAATAATGTCTCTTTTAAATAAGGATTGTATAACAAATTTTTATTTCCATGAATTATTTATGTAAAACCTCAATATTTAATTAATTATTTTGAAAACTAAATTAAATAATATGATTGTTTTTACCTCTGTGAGTAATGCTGTATAATTGATGTAAATGGTGATAAGGAATAAGGGATGACAGAGGAATTTTATTTTAATGGAAATGAAAAACATAATTTTTTTGTTTTTTTGGAAACATGAAAAACATAAATTAATGAACAGAGAAGGGGCAATGTGTCACGAAAAGCACCGGGTTTTCCGGTGCAAAGGACGAGGACTCATATAGCTGTTCTTTTGACACGTTTGATGAATCTGGACCGTTGAACGAGCATGGGAATTTCTAACCATCGGTTGAGATGAGATGAACGACAATATTACATCCTTTCCACTGCACTGTCAAAGAGAGAGAAAGAGAAAGAGTACTTACTGTATAGCGTAGTGTAGTGGCTTTGTCATTGTGCGAAGTTAAACACACAGGCTTCAGACACAAAAGGGGGAACTGCTCAGAACTCTAAAAAAAGAGCTCATAAACACTGTTGAGAAATCAGAAAGAGAAAGATAGAGAGAGAGAGAGAGAGAGAGAAGGGTTAGACTTTGAGGACTTATCAAATTGAAGGAGCATCAGAGAGTTGCAGAAAGAAAGAGAGGAGCATGGCGGCGTTTGCAGTGCAGGCATAGCTGTAAAAATAAAGTGTGGTACTGTTGCTGCTGTGCCGTGTTGTGTATTTACTATTAATGCATAAATATATGCATACACTTAGTTACAAACGCTGAAGCTAGAGAGTGACCAAAGCATTCAAACCACGATTATCGCCGCCCGACACTGTTTCAAGTCTGTCCCTAACCAACGAACCTTCAATTACCCTTTCCCCAACCACAACGGCTAATCCATAACCATAGAAAAACCACCAACAAAACACGCTTTTTGAGAAACCCCAAAAAAAAAAAAAAAAAAAAAGAGAGAGAGAGAGAGAGATTGTGTGTGTGTGTGTGTGTATGTGTTTGTGTGGAGACAACCACGCACACAAAAACCAAAGAGTAGTACTATAATTTTTCAACGAAAATTCTCAACAAGTTCTTCTTGTTGTCGTTGTTGTTGTCGCTGTCTCACTCTCAAATCCCAATTCAAAGCTCAAAACACAGAGAATAGAATTAATTCCCAACCAATAATTTTGCAACTGGATTTGGGTTTTTTGTGTCTTGCTCTCTGTCTTTTTTTGTTGGTTATTTGTTTTTTCGTACATGCTTGCTGCAGCTTGCTTCTCAATATCCTACAAAACACGCCGATCGAGTTTTCTGATATGGATTTTCGGTCACAATTGAAGCTCGGGTCAGGTTTAGAGGCTTCACAACAATGGCGGGGTTGTTCTCATTAGGTGGTGGTGGCGGTGGAGGAGGAGGGAGAGGGAGCAGCGGCGGCGGCAACCAAGACAGCGAGATTCCTCCTCCGGAGACACTATTCTGGTACAGCAAGACCAACGAGGACGTTACATCGTACCGAGGTTTCGAGCTATGGAACCAACAACAGCAGCAGCAGCAGCACCACGCGGAGCAGCTGATACCGCATGCGCGTCCACTCCTCCACCGAGATCTTTACTCTTCAGGCGGGGTGGGGCCCAGCCGGGTCTCCGATGATAACTCGTCGTCGAGATCGGCCTTCATGGCGATGCGTTCCGCCGTGGAAGGCGGCAGCAGCGGAAGCGGAGGAGGGATAAGCTGCCAAGACTGCGGTAACCAAGCGAAGAAAGATTGCCCTCACATGCGATGCAGGACTTGCTGCAAGAGCCGCGGCTACGAGTGCCAAACCCACTTGAAGAGCACGTGGGTTCCAGCCTCAAAACGCCGTGAGCGACAGCAACACCTCGCCACTTTGCAAGAGCAACAACAACACCATAGAGACATTTCTAAAAGACCCAGAGATAGTAACCCATCTTCTTCTTCCGCTCTTGCTTGCACTCGTTTGCCCTCAGGTACTTTAACTCACTCACATTTGCATACCCTCACTCATTCCTATTTATTTATTTTTGTTTTTTTATTTTTATTTTTTGTGTGTGTTTGTTTGTTTATAGTTGCGTACATAGGCATCCATCCATCAGAAGCACTCACAGTTTCTGTGATTGACTCTTTTGAGTGTTGAGAGAGTGGGGAAATAAAGGAAAAGAAAAAGAATCTCTGGCCACAGGGAAAATTCTCTGAAAAGATATCGAGGGACTGATGAGAAAGTTTTGGAAGTATATCTGCAAACAAGGCAACCTTATCGATTGCGTGTGAAGCTAAATCCACCATATTCATATTACCCTTTTTCTTTCTTTTTTTAAAATTCTTTAACCCTTTTCCTTTTCCAAAAATACTGTTATTTAGTAAGCCCTGACGAATCGATTGACAGGGAAGAAACTGTTTTTCCTCTTTGTGTGTGTCTGAATGCGTGTCCTCTTTCTTAGCACATTCTCTCTCTCTCTCTCTCTCTTACACTTATATCGATCCACACATTCGCATTCACCATTAGAATTTATTTATTTATTTTTCAGTAAAGAAAGCATTTTTGGTAATCTTAACTATCAAATGATGATATTGATTTTTTCTTTCTCCACATGTTATTGAAAAAAACTCAAAAAAGGGTTAGAGCAAGGGCATTTTCCAGCTGTGGTGAGTTCTCCAGCGGAGTTCAGGTGTGTGAGGGTTAGCGCCGTGGACGATGCTGATGACAGTTACGCATATCAAACGGCTGTGAACATCGGAGGGCATGTCTTCAAAGGAATCCTCTATGACTATGGTCCCGAAAGTGGTAATAATAATATTACTAATTACATGGCAGGTGAGTCCTCTTCCGCCGCCGCCGTTGCCGGAGCTCAGCCCTTCAACCTAATAACCGCCACCGCAACAGCCTCTGCCGTTGTCTCCTCTTCTGGGACACTCGTTGATCCTTCTTCTTTGTATCCAGCTCCAATTAACCCCTTCATGGCCGTTAGTGGTACGCAATTCTTCCCTCACACAAGATCTTGAAAAAGAAAAAAAAGAAAAAAGAAAAAACAAGTTATGGGGATTGTGTGTATCAAAACATACTTCTCTTTCACCAACTTTGAGTTTCGATCATTTGATGATACACTATTGTGGCCTAGTGGTAAATTTGATACCCATATTGAAGTAGTAGGAGAGAGTGAAAAGAAAAACACAGGAGAGAACCAGAGACGAATTAATATATGGATGTTTTTTTTTTTTTTTAATGCAAATTATCATCAATGCTTAGTTCAAAAAATAGATCATTCTTCTCCTCCTCCTTGAAAACTAGCTGAAGCTATTTATTTCTTTCTCTGTACGTTATAATGGACATCTGGTTCTAATATTGTAGTCTAGTGTACTTTGTCTTCGATCTTTTGTTTCATTAGATGCATTATTTTTTTCGGGATTTTTCTCTTTCATGTTGAATAATATCACACTTTATTTAAGGTTGGTTTTGAACTTCGAAGCTGCTTTTTCCCTGTTTACCCGCGTGCTTGCTGGTTTGAAATTGAAATTGAATTGAAAACACGATTTTGATCTTTTAATTGGACTAACCCTCGAAGAGAACTTCTTTTGTTTCATATTTCGGAATGGGCGATCCGACCATGCACGAGCATTCGAGTTTAAAAGGTGAAAGATCTCTCTCCCTCTTCCCATCCCATGTGATGATCATAACTGTAATTCCATTATCTAAACTTTGCATTGACGTGACTTGAATTTAAAACGGGAAATATTGCTTATCAATGAGCTTATATTTAATGCACATGCAGGAAAAACTATACGTATATAGGGGAACATTGCATTTTACATCTAAGGAGTACAGCATATGGCATAATACAAGAGTATATTGCTTTGATCAGAGAAAACTAAAACAAGTAAAACAAATATAAAGGCCATTATTTCTGTACTTTCCTCCTCCTCATGAATGGCCAACCCAGTACTCTCATAGTCATCACTTTCCCATAAAATGATTTGTTTAAGATATCTGTGCTTGGACGTGTTAATTAAACATGATTTCATATATATACCCTTTTCTAAACATCCGTTAGACACAATGACATAATATATAGATAATAACTGGCATCCAAAGTCAAAGCTTTTAAATGTTGTGAAACACAAAAAGTCCTTTATCTATATGAATATTTTATTTTTTAAAAGAATCTTGCAGATTTTAAGCATTGACTTGCGGGACTAGATAAGAGGAAAAAAAATTGGGATGATAGAAATAAAATAAAAATATACAAAATATATAGAATAAGGACTATGCATTTTTTATTATTATTATATTATGTGTATTTTTATGCACTTGTCACTTCCACTACTTATAAAGGGCAAGGCATGGATGAAATTTAGTAGCTCAGCTGGCATAAATAATTGTGTATACTTTTAATTTGCCTCCAGCTGATGAGAAGTTTGTGTTAGGATTTGACTAGTTATGTAGAATATATGACTTATGTGTCGGGGATTTGACACTTCATGTTGCCTTCTGGGTTAGTCTTCGTAGGTCTCATGAAGTTTAAAATTTGAAAACTAGTTCTATATATAAAGGGAAAAATCTCTCTTATGTTACACATATGGTAATTTTCTCTCCTACACTTCCTTCGATAACTGTGTCATCTTTTTTATTTATTTTTATTTTTTAGATGGTGGAGTCCACAAATTTATCTCTATGACATGAGATAACTTATCTCCTTTAACATGAGATTAATAAAACTCATATATAAAGGAGGGAATGAGGGGTTGATTATTTTCGATGTTATAAAAGAAATTTATTTTTTATAATATATATGAAAAAATGTGAAGTTTATATTTTTATTTTTTCTCTCTTCTATTTCATTCGGGTCCATATGGCCCTATATATATATATATATATATATATATATATATATATATATATATATATATATATAAGTTTATATATATATATATAGGTATAAATGGGTTCTCGTCATTAAATCTATATTTCATTTGAATAAACAGATTTGCAAACATAAATAAGTAAAGGTCTCGAAAGAGCGGGTCGTCTTGATTTGAATAAATCCTAACTGATTGGTCAGGGTTCACCAGCATGATGATGTCAGAACTTATAATTGTTATATAGGATATTGTAATGTAGAATGATTGCTTCCATGTCTGTACGCAGAATTGTGATCTAACAAGAGAATCTGTCTGTTCTGATATTATCGTGCATGGACTATGTTTTTGTGGTGAATGGTTATGCATACTGCTCTCACATACTCAATTAGGAGGATAACGTTTTTCTTTGCTGTCAGGAAAAAATAAATCAAAATATAGATACTACTAGAAGACAATTTTTAATGGCTTTTAGGCATTTTATACATTTTTTTTTGGTGAAGGCATTTTATACATTTAATTTAGGGTTGTATTTATCTTATGTTACATAAGATAAATAAGCTTCCTACTCACATAGAATAGAAGTGAATCGCACATCTATTTTTTTCTCTATCCTCTTACATATAGGTCTCATTTATAATTTTATTTTTATAAGAGATAACCAGAAAAATATAATCCATTAATTTAATAATGAGTATCTGTATGCTTGCTTGCAAAAATAAATGGCTGAATATTTCTCCTTGTGTTGTGGATTTTCTATTGTCGTCATAAAATTTTCATTTTTCTTACGTGATGCCCATGACTTTGAAGCCACTGCTATATGTAATCATGTGTTACCATATAGAGGACTTATGTTTCTGTCATTCATAGTACTGTCATATCCAAATTGTGAGGTTTGAGTCTTGTTCAATCAAAAGAATTTTATAAATCATTTACTGATAAAAAAGAATTTTATAAATCATTTACTAAAACAAGAATTTTATAAATCACTCAGAGACGGTAACCATATGTAAGTTGGTAATTGTACATGTGGCTTGCATTTGTAATTATAAGTATCTTAGATGACTGTCTCCAAGTTGATGTTCCAGTTGTTGCAAATTAGTCAATTCTGTAAATATCACTATATAAGGTGTTTTTATATAAGTTTTTTATATAAGAATAAAAAAAAAAACACTTTTATAATATATCTTTAAAAAAAAGTACATTTTTTTTTTGTTTGGAAAAATACTCTTTTTAACTTGTAAGTGAAATACTAAAACTGTTCTTCTTTTTTTTTTAAATAAAAAAACTTATACAATTATTATAAAATATTTTAGACATGTTTTATCATAAAAAAGAAATAAATCACTAAAACTAGTCATATTTCTATTATTAAGTACACTATTTTATCTCGATCGAACTAAACATCTGACAACCTAAACTACATAACTAAAACTACATTTCTATTTGTTGAACATTAGGTGCTTTTAGCTCAAGCGTAATTCTATGTCAGTGATATGCTGGCAGATTCATTCATAGACTACTTTTGTGTGTTGAGTAGGAAAACCATATTTTCGTTGTTTTCTAATCAGAGGTGCTGCAACTTGGTGTTTACTTACGGAGTTTTTGCTTTCATATTTTTATAGGATTTTTTTTTCCTCTTGGTAGAATTAAAGATGAAATAAAAAAGAACAAAATTACAAGTCCTTAACGTGGGTGCAAAATGGTACTTTCATGTTGTGTGGTTCCATCTTTCCCAAGAAGAGACACTAGTATATATTGGTAGCCAAAATTGGAGCCTCAGGAAATAAGAGTTTCAGGGTTTTCTCCTTCCCAATGGTGAAATTATTGAGTCCACTTTACAAATTTACTGGATGATGCTGACGATCTCCATGTTCTCCCCACTTTAAAGATTTCCTCTTTTCTTGGATTCCTTTTCTTGCTTGTGCAGCAAAAAAGTAGAATATTATTCTGGACTTGGTGCTAGTTCTAGGGTGAAAAAAATTAAACTAACTTAAGTTAATTGTTCCTCCTGAATTTCCTATAGCACTATTTAAATTCTAAATGTTGCTTTGCTTGGCAAATTATATTCCCTCTTTGATTGTCTTTGATATAACACTGATCAATTATTCCCAAAGCCTTCTATATATTTAAAGGGTTTTATAAGAGTTATGTCGAAGGAAAAGTGATTGTGTTATGTTATAGAGATTCGTTTTGCGTGCTGAATTTTTTATTTTTTTTTGCTGCGGGCCCCACAAAATGTTGTGTGTGTAGAAAATTTTTTATGGTCATGTTAAATGATAGATAATAAACCCATATTTAAAACTACTAAAACGAAGATTAATTTAAGGGAGTGCATACACACCTTTGATTTGATAGTTGGATCCCTAGTCTTTGAAACTCTACAAGGAAAAACTGGCGTGTGTCACTATCATTGGTCAAGCAGCCACGTTGCTTAGTTGCAATGCAAGTTTAGTTAAAATTCTGATTGGTGCAAGACCTCAGTCATAATTATATATGTGATGCTTTGCTATTGCTGTCAATTAGGTTTAGGAGAATAGTTAACACATATATAAAGCCATTAGCAATGCACTGTTTGAAACTTCAGAGTTCACATGTATACAAAATTAAACAGCAGAATAATTTAAGAAAGAGACTATTTATTAAGGGAGAGAAGGAGGGAGATTTAAGCATAATTGACGGATTTTTTTGAAAAGCCAAAACAGAACCAAAGGATATTATCACAAGAACAGTACTAAGTACTAGGGCATGTTGCAGAATGCAGAATGCAGAATACGGGGGTGGATGACCTTTTAATACTGGAACAGTGGTATTCGGCTAAGCCCCATAATTGTACGTTGGTTTGTGTTGTGTGGTATAATGGTTGTTGTGATGGTGGTCCCAACAAAGCCGTGTGATGGATAGGCCTTCTATCTTTGGGAAGGGAAGTGCTGTCTATCTGTGGGGGTGCAATCTCAAGTGCGTGATGAAGAAAATAAGGTTGGTGTTTCGAGGTCCTAAGATGGTAGAAAGGGAAGACACTCTTACTCGCTTATATTCTCACTTGATTGATTTCTTGGCTTACATAAAAAACATCCATATAAGATTGTTTATAGATTTATATAATAACTTTTAACAACCCTTATTATAATCAACCTAACCCTAAAATATTCAATACTTATATATTATTACTAGGTATACATAAAGCTAAATAGTTGGAACCTACATATACATTCTTGAGATATATATAAAAAAAACAATAAAAAAGAGCTCACCCACTAGCTTTTGGGTTGAATTGGTTCTTTACATAGTATCGGAGCCTGTGTCTCGAGTTCGATCCTCGCCGCCCCCCACTTTCTTTCAAGTGGAATTTTTTTTTGTTCGCACAGGTAGGTGGGCCTGTGTATTATCCACCCTTCAAACCCAGTAGGCTCTCGTGTGAGGGGGCGTGTTATGATATATAAAAAAAATCATTAAAAAACCCTCACCCAACAGCTTAAGCTTTTGGGTTGAATTGGTTCTTTACATACATATATATCAATCAATACATGTATGATTAATTAATGGGATCTATTTATCTCATGTTTCATGATATAATTATCTCATGCAACAGAGACAAAATAATGTGATACACTATTTTTTTTTTTAAAAAAAATAATGGACCCTTGTCTCTGTTGCATGAGATAATTATCTCATGCAACATGAGATAATTATTTCCCTTAATTAATTAAGTAAAAGCATCATTTTTAAATTTCTAACGTTCCTTGTTAAACTTATCGAGCTATACAAAATCTTTTAATCATCTCTTCAAGCATTTTGGATGATCAACTTTGTCACTAGTGCAACATTTTATTCTTGAACACGGGTACACTTATTACTGAGTTATATTCTTCAGCTCTCAAAGTGCAGCAACCAATTTTTAAGGCTTTGTTTGGGAGTTTAGAGGGGAAGGAAAGGAAAGGGATCCAAGGGGGAGGGAGGGAAAGGAAGGGAAGGAAATTGGAGGGTATTCCCTCCCCTTGTTTGGGAGTTAAAAAATGACAAGGGAGAAAAATGGAGGATTAATGAGATCTTTTTACTATTATACCCATTTTTAAAATTAATATAATTATTATATTTTACAAACTAAATTAAATTTTAAATTTTTAACAAAATTATTTATGTACTTTTCACAATATTAAAAAAGATAATATTTCTTATAAAATTTCTACGCTTCAAGCTACGAAAATTGTCACAATTTTTTTTTCGTCGGAATACTCTTCGTCGAAAAGCGACGGAAATTTTTCTCCGATGAAAACTTTTACAAAAATAAATTTCCTATCGAAATTTAGTTTCTGGCAAAAGTTTTGACGCAAATGATTTTCCTCCATGAAATGCTTTAAACGAAAAAAAATATTTCGTCAAAAATTTTGACAGAATGTTTTTCGTTCAAAATTTCGATGGAAATGTGTTGTGAAGAAAATTTTGTCGGAAATTATTTTGTCAAATATTTTGAGGGAAATGTTTCATTCGAAACTTTCGACGAAATTTAGATTCTGTAAAGAATTTTGACAGAATATTTTTTCCGTCAAACATTTTAATCGAAATATTTTTCGTCAAATTTTTTTACGGAAAAACTTTTTGTTGAGATTGTTTGACATAAATGTGTTCCGTTGAAAATCTTGATGGCAATATTTTTTATCAAAAAATTTGACGAAAATATTTCCCATCGAATATTTTCGATGAAAATGTGTTTCCTTAAATATTCAACTGAAAGTTTTTGTCAAAAAGTTTATCGAAAATATTTTCGTCGAGAACTTTTGACGGAATGTAAATTCTGTAAAGAATTTTCATGAAATTTTTTTCCAGCAAAAAATTTCGATGGAAATGTGTTGCATTGAAAATCTTGATGGAAATATTTTGTCAAAAATTTCGATGAATATGTTTTTTGATGAAATATTTTGACGAAATTTAGATTATGTAAAGAATTTTGACAAAAAAATTGTCAAATTCTTTTGCAGAAATGTTTTTAGTCTCAAATTTTGATGGAAATATTTTCCGTGAAAAATTTAGACGTAATTGTTTTACGTCGAAACTTTTCGGTAGAGATGTGTTTCGTCAAATTTTGGACGAAAATATTTTCGTTGAAAGTTTCAACGGAATTTAGATTCGTCAATAGTTTTGACTGAATTCTTTCCCGTAAAAAATTTATGTCAGTGATTATGACAAAATCTTGTTTCGTCTTTAGTTTTGACGAAATTTTTTTGACGTATGTGATTTTCATCAAAAATTTCATCACTATTTTTGACGAAATATTTTTTTCCGATAAATTTTGTTGATATTTGAGACTTTTCTAATAATGTCACGTTTAACAATGATTCACATTTATGTAGTTTTTACATTTCAATGTTAAGGGTAGATAAGTAATTTTTAATATTTCCCTCCTCAAACCCCCCAAATTGGGGAACTTTAATTTTAGGAAGAAGGAGGGTTTTGGAGGGTTTAGTAAAAACCCCCAATTCCTCCCCTCCTTTTTTTAAACTCACAAACAAGGGGAGAGCTTACTAAAACCCTCCCTTTCCTTTCCTTCTCCTCCTAAGACCAACTCCCAAACAAAGCCTAAGGCTTTGTTTGGGAGTTTGGAGGGGAGGGGAAGGAAGGGGATCCAAGGGGGAGGGAGGGGAAGGGAAGGAAGGAAATTGGAGGGTATTCCCTCCCCTTATTTGGGAGTTAAAAAAATGGTAAGGGAGGAAAATGGAGGATCAATGAGATATTTTTATCATTTTACCCTTTTTAAAAAATTAATATAATTATTATATTTTAATGATTCTTATTTATGTAATTTTCATATTTTAATGCTAAGGGTAGATAAGTAATTCTTAATATTTTTCCCTTAAACCCCCCAATTTGGGGGAACTTTAATTTTAAGAAGAAGGAGGATTTTGGAGGGTTTATCAAAATTCCCCAATTCCCTTCCCCCATTTTTTTAAACTCTCAAACAAGGGAAGGACTTACTAAACCCCTCCCCTCCCTTTCCTTCCCCTCCAAAATCCAACTCCCAAACAAAGCCTAAGTGAATGTCAAATCCAATCTCAAGGAAATGTCCCAAGCTCGAGATATTTGTTTTCAAAAAGGAATATAATAAAGATGAGAGATAAATTTATGGCTACCGGTTTTGGTAATGACTAGGACATCACGTTTGCCTTTAATTGGGGCCATCAAGTCATTGTCAAAAATAATTTGGGATATGTAGCTCTCATCGGAAGTGTTAAATAAGTCATTGTAGCTACTCACATGTTGTTTGCACCGATGTCAAGCCACCGCAAAAATTTGTCTTCATGACCTTTGCTAGACAACAACAAAATTAAGTTGCTCATAATCTTCTTCACTTCAACAAGATAGGCTTATATATTCTTTGCGGGGGGATAAAAATTCAAAACTCACTAGCATAATGACCATTATTTTTTACAATTATAACATTGAATATTAGATTTATCATATTTCCTTCTTTTTCCCCTTCTAAAACCAAAGCCTTGACATCCTCATTATCTTTTGTGTTGTTGATTTGACACTTACCCACCTCTTCGCGTTCATGATCATGACTATAATTTTGACTATGTTTCGGCCAAGTTTTTTTGTCAGTATAGTATAATCCAATGCGAGCTTGGAGTTGGGCAAGCTAGTGCATTGTCAAATGTATAATTTCTTAAGCCACTAGGATTAATCTAGTGGTCAGGAATTTGAGTAGTTTGTATTAGGTTATGTGTTTAATTTTTATTATTGTATCAAAAACAAAAAAAAAAGCATAATTTCTTTTTAAATGTAATAAATCTAATTTTAAAAAATTTAAATCAATTAACAATCAAGAAACTTGGACAGCTTGGTTTGGCGCCAATGATTAACAAATCGTTGAATTAGGGCATTTTCCAATTAGACCTCATTCATCAAATAAAAAAATTGATGTTATGTTCTTAGGTGATAATATATAAGGTAAAAAATATTTGATTTCGACCTTGGCTACATAATTGCGTTAAACTTGATCGAATTATTCGATTAATCAATAAATTTGTAGAAAAATCTGAAAAATAATAGTGATTTGATTTTGTGTTGGTAAATTGGCTCGAATGGAGGGAAGCATACTTTACTTTGGTCCAAACTAAGTCGGGCTAAAAAATATTGGATTTGTATTTTGTTAAACAAAGAGACCCATTTAATCAGATTACTCAAGCTTGTCCATTGGGCTTAATTTACTTTGACAGCTTTAATTATGATTTTTTTTCCTCTTTCCCTTGAATAAATCTTAAATGTTACCGAACAAACAAATATAATATGGTTTGTACCTCTTTTATTGGGATAAATCATCATAAGCAAAGTATTTTATTTAGTTGTGCTTTTTTGTTAGATGAGACAATAGAATCATTCATTTGGCTATTTGAATCAATTTAATTTTTTAAAGCAATGGGTGGACTTGCAACCTAAAACAATATTTACTGGTCAATGTCAAGCAAATACCAATGCTATTAAAGGAGTTTTTCCTGAATCTTAACATCAACTTTGCATGTGGCATATTAGCCAAAATGCTACTAAGCTTCTTTCAAATTATTTAAGACAACCAAACTTTAAGGTTCTATTTAATAGGTGTCTATACAATTGTGGATCAGAGCAAGAGTTTGAAGAAATGTGGACTCGTTTACTCACAAAAGTTGATATTTCAAAATGCTCATGGATGAAAAAAAATTATGAGTTACGCAACATTTAACTTGAATTATTTACTAGCTGGCATCTTATCTACACAAAGAAGTGAGAGTAAGAATAATATTTTTCGTAGAGTCACCTACAAGACAATGTTTCTTACCCAGCCTCTACTTCGTTATGAAAATGTTTTAGAGCGCATGCGTTGGTGAGAATTGCAAAAAGATTTTGAGTGCAATCAATTTGCACTTCCTAGAATAAAAAATACTTGCTCGTATAGCTGAACAAGGTGTTTTGGTATATACTCATGTTATTTTTGAAGAATTATGTGAAGAACTCTTTGAATCTTTATCTGTGACAATTGAAAAATCAATGAAATTGGTACTTTCTTTGTAAAGAAAGAATGGTTGAATAATAACACAATAGGGATGATGAATTGTGTTTTAAAACTTTTACGCAATAATAAAAGAAAATCAAAAACCTTTTTTCAAGAAATCATGCAAGAGCATATTTAATTAAATAACAAATCTTCCTCAACCCTAAAACAAATTCAAAACATCAAGAACAATGAATCATAGAGAGTAATATGCAGCAAAAAATAAAAAATTAAGGAAACGAGAATAAGACACCGAGATTTATCTTGGTTCACTCTCGATCTACCACTTAAGAGCTACATCCAGACTGCCATCGATCATTCCTTATCATCAAGCTTCCAACCAGTGCTTGAAAAAACCATTTTACAAGAGAAATTTTACAAGACCTGCGATATTTCTGATCACGCTTAATGTAAAAACCTGCACCGCTAAATTAGGAATTTAAATAATTTAATTATGAGTTTAGAAAATAATTTCATAATTGACTTTGGATAAATATGGAAAGAGTATAATAATTAAGAATAAGTCACTTTTCTAAAGAAAAAAAAGTGTAAACACCGAGTATTTTGCGGTATAAATGGATACTAGAGAAGTAATCCAAAAAATATAAATAAAAATATGAATATTCCTGGAAAATATGTAGATTAAGAATATCAAATTTAGGATGAAAATAATAAGCAGTGATGTCAGAACTAATACCAGCTATTTCACAGTAGAAAATGCGTGACGACAATGTGTCTCGAAAAATTAATGTAAGAATATGATAATTCCTAGAAAAATGTCTAGGTAAAGGATATAAAATTTTAAAGTTAAAAGAAGAGAGAAACTAATTAAACTAATATTGTTAGTTTAAGTGGGTGCACTTATAAATATAAAGTGGCACAAAACCCTAGGGCATTTGAACACTATTCCAGCCACCCTTTTTCTTCTTGCATGGCTGCCTTGTTTAGTTCTCCATTGTGACATTGCCTTGCTTCCAAAAGCTTGTGACTTTCTCACTAAATTCCATCAAAGTGTCCATCTTTATCTACTTGATCATTGCTAAACATTGAAAGCAAGCATCTTGGAAGAGAAAAACCTCTTCTTATGAAGTGTGAGTTTATGTTTTGGTGAAGGTTGAGGGCTGTCCTTCTTTGTTGTGTGGGTTGGAGTCATTTACGCATACATTGGAGCTCAAGGAGCCATCTTTGTGGAGAAAGAATCAAGTTTTGGAAACCATTTTTGTGCTCCTTGCTGGTCAGAGGTGAAGAGTGGGCTAGGAAACTCCTAGGGCACTTCTTTTCTCTATTTTGAAACTTTGGGCATAAACCTCAACTCTTCTCTTTGAGTTTCTTTGAGAAGAATGGATCTTTAACATGTAAAATGAAAGAACTAAGTAACCTTGATGAAAACAAGTATGAATATATATAAAAATGGTAGCTTGGACATCTGTTGTAGGTAAAAATTGAACCTTAGTAGGAAAAACTCTTAAAAAGTGCATTTTTGAAAAAAATGTCGCAAAATATCCCGATATTGGAAAACCAATATCCCGACATTCCTTCGACAATATCCCAATATTTTGGTATGGACAGTAATGAACCTATTTTACTAAAAACTTGATATCTTGAGCTACAAAACTTTAAATTGCTTGAGGTTTTGACCTATGTGAAGCTAACACACAGGGCTACAACCTTGTAAAATTTCATAGCCATTGGATAAATGATTTGATCTCGGTGTTAGTTTGAAGTCACGTCTTGGTTGTTGTAAACTCAGTTTGCAATAGTCACTTTGCGAGAAACATAACCGGAGTTATACAACTCCAAATAAGACATATAATATGTCGTTTGAAAGCTTAGAATGTTTAGTTTAATATATTAAAATCTTGGAATATTTGGTAAAGATTTCTGATAGAATTTTTATAAATGGCTTTGGGAGAAGCCTGCAGTACGCTAAACGAAAAAGAAAATATGCTCCATTTGACATGAAATTGTAGGATATGATTAATGATGATGTGTTTGCCATTAAACCAGTTTGTGACTCGTTGGATTGTTTGATTGTTGGTGACCACATTGATTCTGAGTTTGTATTAGAGGACTTTACCGATACAAGTAAGCTTTCAGTCCTCGGTTTTATCCGTTGCTTGTTCTAGAAAATCCCGTGGGGGATTGGTTTATTTGCATGGTATGTTTTATGGAAATTTTATTTGTTTACGTTATGATTATTGGATATACTGTGGATCTATATTATGGAATTATGTTTGTTTATGGTATGAGTATTGGATATGTTGTCTGTAAGAATCTGCACCGCTAATTAGGGAGATTAATTAATTAAATGTGATAATTAGAAAATAATTCCATAATTGACCCTAATAATTATTATGATGCTTTATAATTATAGTAAGTGAGTAATAATGCTGAAAGTCGCTTTTCGGTGCAGATACCGATTCTGTTACCCGGTATAAATGTGTACCGGTGAAGTACCTGGAAAATTATAATAAGTGCATGATAATTACTAGAATAATATGTAGGACTTGTAAAACAAGTTTCAAGTCAAAATGATGAGAACTGGTGCCAGAACAGATACTGACTATGGAAAAGCGCGTAACGAAAAAGTGCTCCGAAAAATAAAATAAAAATATGATAAATCTTAGAAAAATGAGTAGGTTAAGATTCCAAAGGTTGGGATTAAAATATTTTGCTTAGCTATTACTGCTAATATTGCGCGTTAAATGCCCAAGTGGCTATAAATGCACTTATTATGGGCACAAAACCCTAGACTCCAAATCCCTACGTGACTTTGGGCGGCTGAGGGTCTGCATACATTGTTCCATTGCTGCCTTCTTCCTCTTGGAGAGCCTTGTGGCCTTGTTCTTCCTCATTTCACTTGATTTCTTCATCCTTGAGCTTGTATACACATGAGAGCTATCATTGTGAGGGTGCATTTCTGGGTCTTTTGCCACTATTTGAAGTCAGTGTGAGGTCTGAGTTTGTGTGTCTAGGGGTTGTGAGACATGGTCTTGGTGTGTTGAAGCTTCAAGAAGCTACCTTTGGTGTGAAAGGTTCAACCTTGTGGTGTATTTTCGTGCTCTTGCAAAGTCAGAATTTTTGAGCATTGTTGGTGAGCTCCAAGAGCCTTCTTTGTTGCTGAGTTTGGACCCCATTGGTATACCTTGAACTTCCCTTTTGAATTTTCATGAAAATGGCTTGTTTGCGGTATGAAATGAGTTAACTTTAATCATTCAAGCTTAGGGTTGTTAATATGAGACTAATAAAGGTTAATGAACATTTATTTTGGGTCAAAACCGAACCTTGGATCATTGGGAGCCATTTTCCCTTCGGTTTATGCAGAAAAATTCTGCAGAAAACAATTCTGCCCGCGTGGTAATCGATTACCATGTGCTTGGTAATCGGTTACCTAGTTCAGTAATCAGTTACCTAGTTCAGTAATCGATTACCCTATTTTTGGTAAACGGTTACCTAGTTCAGTAATCGATTACCACGTGTTGGTAATCGATTAGCACCTGTGAAAATGACCAGAAACCAGTTTTAAAGCGTGGGAAAGTCCCCTTTTGGGCATGATGGCCTAGAAAGTTGGTGTTATTGTTAGAAAACAGTGATACCTTTAATTGAGGGACTTAATACTTGACCTTAATGAACTAAAAAGATGTAAATGAAAAAGGAAATGATGTCATAATGAAGTGAACCTTTAAAGTGTGGTTATGGATGATATTTCTCATATAAACAGATTGTGATTGTACTGTTTGTGGGTCTTGAGCTTGTGCGGACTCTTGGCTTGGATAGTTAGCTTGCAAGGTAAGCTTTCGTGTCCTCGGTTTAGCCATTGATTGGTTCCACCATACCCCATGGGGGAATGGTTTATATGCATGCTGTGTTTATATGCTTTATACTTGGAAATGCTATTGAGCTATTATATGCAATGTGCCTTTATGACATGCATGTGGTGTCCACCTATACGGTAAGCCTGAGTATGTGGTATATACAAGATGGTGAGGCTGTGGGTGAGGTGCAAGCGTTGTTCCTTGTACTACTATGTGGGTAATAGACGTATTCCTGCATTTCTCTGGCCAGTAGAATAGTGATAACACACATGGCATGAATATCTGTTGCACTGCATAGTTTTGGAACTTATATTGAAATTATTGTTTTTGGAACTTATATTGCACATGTAATTGAGCTTGGGGTGGAAGATCCTTGAGGACCCCTTGTCTTACTGAGATTTCTTATTTAGAGATCTCACCCCCACCTTTGGGGATGCTTATTTCAGGTTCAGGGAACCCAGGGGTTGAGACTCCTAGTGGCAGGAGGCCAGAGCTTAGTTGATGCATGTTTTATGCTGCTATAATGATATGCTGTTATAAGCTGATGCTGGATGCTGTTTATTATTTTCATGCCTTTAGTTTCAGTTATTATATTATTGTGTGTTGAGACTGCGGTTGGGCATTGTTGCCTTATTTGGTGAGCATGGGGTTTGTCCATGCCACTTAGACTTGGTTATGTCTTGTTTTATTTAAAGTTGTAATAATGTATCAGGATTATTGTCCGGGCTATGTGTTGTAGTCCCGTAACTTAGATACTCACTTTATTTATGTAATGAGGTATTTCAGTTAGTTGTCTTGCAATTTACATACAGGCGATATTTTTATGAGAATGATTAAGTAATCAAATTGGCTAAGTATTAATGAAGTCATAATTGAATTAAAGAAAAAGTTATTCTGCATTTTAATTAAGCAGGGCTTAATACGATAGTATGTTAACAAAATGGGTTAACACGGGGTGTTACATTTTATGGTATCAGAACATTTTCTAGGGAAAAACATGTATGTATTGTAATAACTTAGGATGCTTTGTTGTGTGTATATCTTGTGTTCTCTCTGATTGGTGTGTATTATGATAATGCATATGTGACCACATTGCGTGGGCCTGATCAACTCATTCTTTGTGTAACTTATGCAGAGTCATGGTACAACCAAGGAGGAACTCGGGTACGAATGGGGATCAACCGGATCCTGTCCTGGCTGCATTGGCAGAGATGCAGGCGGCTGTACTAGCCGACTAGGAGGTCATGCGATTGGCAAACCATGCCATGCTGGACGCCATCAGAGAGGCGAACAGGAAGGCCACTGAGGATGTTTTGGAGGCCAACCGTTTGGCGAACATGACCATGATGAGGGTCATGTTAGAGGAGCTGAGGGCTGGTCCTGCTGCTGCTTGCTAGTGTCCTCCACCACCTCCACCGCCACCACCACCGCCTCCACCTCCACCTAGTCATCAGGACCTCTGAAACACGGACACGTTAAATTTGAGAAAAAATGCGTGTCCGACACGTGTCGGACACGGACACGTTCGGACACGCGGTCAATTTTTTTAGGACACGTTGACTATTGAGACACGCGAATTTGACCGAATCCGACACGCAGTCAACATATATGGACACGTTTTGGGACACGTTTTAGCATTTCCTTTTTTTGTAAAAAAAGAAATAAAATTAAATAAAATAAAAAAGTCTGGAACGGTGGAAGTGGAACCTATTCTCTCACGCAGGAACGGTCTTCGTCTTCTTCAGTTGTCGGTCGCCATTCGTTGTTGTTGAAGATCGATCTTCGTTGTCGCGCTGGAAGGGAAACACAGCAACCTTGATGAGTACTTGAGAACATCAGCAGAGGGACCATATTCAGAGTATGTCCAAGCTTTCACATGAGTAGGTATTGCAGCCATGCTTGTGTTGTGTCGGTGGTGGAAATGATTCAGCAAGAAAAAATTGAAGGGAAATGAAAGATGATGATTGAGATAAAGCAGCAGCTGCTTTGGAATAAAAAAATTCACACTTTATTATTAAAAAAAATAATAATCTTTTAATTAATCTGATTTGAATCTCCTAGGCCGGAGAGTTATCTGTAAACACTTCATATCGAACTTTTAGGCCCAGTTTGAATTTGATTTTTAGAAGAAATATTCATTTAACAGGGTTTGTTTCGTAAAATAAAAATTATAACTTTTTATTTTTAAAATTACATTTAAAAAATATGTTTGAGTTATTTTTATTTTGTTTTGGCTTTAACTTTTTAAAAAAAATACAAAAAAAATTTCTTTATTTAATATTTATGTTATGAAATTTAAATATTTGATTGATTATATGATTTATTATGAACTCTTATATGTATTAAATATAAAATATATTATATATATTAAAATTTTTATTTAATATCAAAACGTGTCCCAACGTGTCCAAATATGACATTTTTTAGAATTAACGTGTCGGCGTGTCGTGTCGTGTCCCGTGTCCCGTGTCCGTGTCCGTGCATCATAAATCAGGACAACACCCATAGTCAGATGGGTGAGGGAGACCTTACAGGGGCGATGCAGGCTGTCCCTGTATTTGTCGAGGATCGTGATGAGATCGACCGCCGGCTGAATGCTTTTCGTAAGCATAAGCCACCTACTTTTGATGGATCCTATGACCCTATTGTTGCTGCAAGATGGCTTCAGGCGCTGGATAAGATTTTCCGGGGCATGTAGTGTACGGATCCACAGAAGCTGATGTTCGCTACTTATATGCTGGAGGGCGATGCCCATGAGTGGTGGATGAACACCTCACATGTGTTCGAGATGTAGGGTCATGTGATTATGTGGCCATTCTTCGAGGACTATTTTCTGGGTCGGTACTTTCCCTACGACGCACAGGAGAGGAAGCAGGGAGAGTTCAACAGGTTGGTTCAGGGCTCGTTGTCTGTTGATGAGTACCTGGCCAAGTTCAATGAGCTGGTTAATTTCGCTCATTTCAGGATGGAGAGACCTACTCTTGTCTTCTTGGCAGCGAAGTTCCGTAGGGGACTTAGTGATGACATTGCTGGTCACCTCGCTGGTTCTTCTTCGAGAGACTTTAGGGCTCTGGTGCAGCAGTGTCGTGACATTAAGGATTATTGCAGCGCAAGTAAGGCCAAGAAGGCAAAGGTTGATGTGCCACTGGGTACTAGTGGTTCCACTTCCTGGAGAGATAGGAAGTTTGGGAACAAAGGTAAAGGAAAGCAGTTGGCGGCTAAGGAAGTGCCAAATCAGTTCAAGAGGACTACAGCTCCGGGGAGTACAGCTAGACCTCCTACTCCCAGATGCTTGGGATGCGGGAAGACTCATTTTGGGCCGTGTGCTACGGGTCAACTTATCTGTTTCCATTGTGGCAAGGAGGGCCACTATTCCAGAGATTTCCCTTCTTCTACGGGGAGAGCTGCTACAGTCGAGGCAGTTCCGCTTCAGATGGTCCCCCTTCCACCTACAGTTGCACCTGCAGTGCCACCTACCACCGGTCGTGTGTATACACTGGACCGCCAGCATTCGGACAGAGTTACGAACCTTATTAGAGGTACCGTCACCATTGGTGGTTCTACTATTGATGTCTTGTTTCACTCCGGAGCTACGCATTCTTTTGTTGCTACCCCGATTGCTGTGGGGCTAGGTTGCCCATTGCTGTGCTTTCTCCATCGATGCGGGTGACCACCGCCACCGGAGAAAAATGTTTGACCTCCACTATTCATCGTGATGTGGCGTTTCAGTGGGATGGCCGTGATTTTTCGGTAGATCTGATAGGATTGTCGATGGCCAACTTGGAGATTATTCTGGGCATGGATTGGCTGTCCAGAAATTGTGCATTGATTGATTGTTGTGCCAAGAGAGTGGTGATGTCTCCGAGTGGGTCCACAGCCAGTTCCTTGCCGTTCATCTCAGTCTTGCAGGCTAGGAGGGCCTTGAGAGCAGGGGCATTTGGCTATGTCATGTTGGGAGGTTTAGTGAGTGGGACACTGGAGGATCTCACTGGCATTCCTGTGGTGAGGGAATTCCTCGAGGTGTTTCCCGAGGAGATTCTTGAGTTTCCACCGTAGAAGGAGATAGAGTTCTCCATTGACTTATTGCCTGGTGTGGGGCCTATTTCACTAGCTCCATATCGAATGTCGCCACCGGAGTTGGCTGAGCTGAAGAAGCATATTGAGGATCTTTCGGCGAAAGACTTTATTCGGCCGAGTGTGTCTCCTTGGGGAGCCCCGATCATATTTGTAAAAAAGAAAGATGGCACTATGTGATTGTGCACCGACTATAGGCAGTTGAACAAGGTGACAATCTAGAACAAGTATCCCCTTCCATGCATTGATGATTTGTTGGATCAGCTCAGGGGTGCTTGCATGTTTTCGTAGATTGATCTCTGGTACGGATACCATCGGATTTGGGTAAAGCCAGAGGATGTCCCAAAGATCGCGTTTCGTTAGAGATACGGTCATTATGAGTATTTGGTGATCCCGTTCGGACTCACTAATGCACCCGCAGTGTTCATGGACTACATGAACAGGATTTTCCGGCCGTACCTGGATCAGTTTGTGATCGACTTCATTGACGACATTTTGATTTACTCCAAGACTGAGGAGGAGCATGCTGAGCACTTGAAGATTGTGTTGCAAGTGCTGAAAGAGAAAAAGCTTTACGCAAAGCCATCGAAATGTGAGTTTTGGCTCTAATCAGTAAAATTTCTAGGCCATGTAATTTCTACGGATGGAGTTGCAGTTGATCCTAATAAGATTGAGGCCATGATGGATTGGAAGAGGCCCAAGACGGTTACAGGAGTGAGGAGCTTCTTAGGTTTGGCAGGGTACTACAGGAGGTTCATTGAGGGATTCTCTAATATGGTGTTACGGATGACTCGCCTTACCCGAAAGGAGACTCCATTTGTGTGGACACATGAATGTGAGGAGTGCTTCCAGGAGTTGAAGGAGAGACTGACTGTTGCACCTGTGTTGGTTCTTCCTGATCCTGCGGAGCAGTTTGAGTTATATTGTGATGCCTCTGGGAAGGGGCTGGGCTGCATGTTGATGCAGAAAGGGAAAGTTATTGCTTATGCTTCGAGGCAGTTGAAGCCTCATGAGGAGAACTACCCGACTCACGACTTGGAGTTGGCAGCTATTATTTTTTCTTTCAAGATTTGGAGGCATTACTTGTACGGCATGAAGTTTGCCGTGTTCAATGACCATAAGAGCTTAAAGTATCAGTTTGATCAGAAGGAGCTGTACATGAGACAGAGGAGATGGATGGAGTTCCTGAATAATTACGACTTTGAGTTGAGGTACCATCCTGGCAAGGCCAATGTGGTAGCTGATGCTTTGGGCCGGAAATCTGTGAGCTTATCCAGTTTGATGATGAGCGATTATGATGTGATAGAGAAGTTCTGAGACCTGGGAGTGAACTCCTTATTTGGGGGCGCACTTCTCGAGATGGAAACAACAGAGGTGATTAATGAGTTAATGGAAAAGATCAAAGAGGGGCAGGTGCAAAGAGAGTGCCTTGACTATGTGAAGAACCAAGACGGTGTGTCTTGGGATGAGGATGGGTTACTGTTGTTCCAGAAGAGGGTTGTAATCCCTCGAGGGCCATTGACTGAGGAGGTTATAGCAGAGGCTCGTAAGGGCCAGTTTACTATCCACCCTGGTGCCACAAAGATGTACCAAGACCTGAAGAGAAACTTCTGGTGGCCGGGCATGAAGAAAGATATTGCAGTATATGTGTCCAAGTGCCTTGTATGCCAAAAGGTAAAGATTGAGCACCAGAAGCCGTCTGGTAAGCTTCAACCTCTGGAGATACCAAAGTGGAAATGGGAGAGCATTTCCATGGATTTCGTTGTGGGTTTGCCGAAGAATCAGGCGGGTTGTGACTCTATCTGGGTCATTGTGGACAGATTGACGAAGTCTGCCCATTTTCTTCCAGTGAATGTGAGCTTTACTACAGAGCAGTTGGCCAAACTTTATGTCCGCGAGATCGTGAGGCTTCACGGGGTGCCCGAGAGTATCATCAGTGATAGGGACCCAAAGTTCACTTCTCGGTTCTGGGAGGCGCTGCAGGGAGCTTTTGGTACACAGTTGAGATTGAGTACCGCCTATCACGCTCAGACTGACGGACAGACTGAGCGGACTATCCAGACATTGGAGGACATGTTGAGGGCTTGCACGTTGGAGCAGGGTTCAGCATGGGATAGGTACAACAACAGTTTTCATGCTAGCCTGGGCATGGCGCCCTACAAAGAACTGTATGGTAGGAGGTGTCGGACTCCTACCTGCTGGTCTGAGGATGGAGATAAAGAGCTATTTGGCTTGGACTTTGTCCAAGATACTACCCAGCAGATCCAGATGATCAGAGAAAAGTTGAAACATAAGCAAAATCGCCAGAAGAGCTACTATGATGTCAAGCATCGTCCACTGGAGTTTAGTGAGGGTGAGCACGTGTTTGTGAAACTTTCAACTGTCACCGGTGTTGGTCGGGCCTTGGGAGTAAGGAAGCTGAGCCCGCGGTTTATTGGGCCATACCAGATCATTGGTAGAGTAGGACCAGTTGCCTACTGGCTTGCCTTGCCTTCGAACTTAGCTAACATCCTCGACGTGTTTCACGTGTCTCAGCTTCAGAAGTACATAGCGGATCCTTCGCACGTGGTGCAAGCAGATGATGTGGAGGTTCGAGAGAACCTAAAGACTCCCGTCGGACCACTAAAGATTCTGGATCGCGGCGAGAAGCAGCTTGTAAGAACCCGCACTGCTAATTAAGATAATTAATGATTTAATTGTGATAATTAGGAAATAATTCCATAATTGACCTTAATAATTATTATGAGGCTTTAATAATTATAACTGGTGTGTAAGAATGCTGAAAGTCACTTTTCGGAAGAAAAGTGCAGATACCGGTTCTGCTAGTCGGTAAAAATGAGTACCGAAAAAGTATCCCGGAAAATTATAATAAGTGCATGATAATTACTAGAATAGTATCTAGGACTTGTAAAACGAGTTTCAAGTCAGAATAATGAGATCTGATGCCAGAACTGATACTGGCTATGGAAAAGAGGGTACCAGAAAGGTGCTCAGAAAAATAAAATAAAAATATTTTAATTCTTGTAAAATCGAGTAGGTTAAGATTCCGAAGTCTGGGATTAAAATGCTAAGCGTAGAAATTAAAGCTAATACTGCGTGTTTTAATGTTTTGGCTTTATATTGACCCTTTTAGGCACAAAACCCTAGATAACTAACCTACCCTACGTGAGAGGAGTGTGGTGGCTGGGCAGCTTGTGCTCTCCTTCTTTTTTCTTCACCATTTTGGAGGCCAAGTGTCTTTTTTGCTTGGTTTCTTCTTCTCCAAACACTTGTGGTGAGTGAGAGTGAGCATTGGGAGGGTGTTGGTGGCCTTGCTTCTGAGTGTTGGGGCTGTGTTGAGGTTGCTTAAGGGGTTGAGTTGGTGGGTTGTAGTGTTGGAGCCTTCTTCTTGGCTTGTGAGCTTCAAAGTGTCAACCTTTGTGTAGAAAAGACCCACCTTATTGTGCATTTTCGTGCACCCTTGCAAGTCTGAATCTTGGAGCTAGTGGTGAGCTCCAAGAGCAGCCTTTATCTCTATTTTGAGCTTTGGTGAGTTGTTCAACCTTTGATCATGAGTTTTTGTTGCTTAAAGGTGAAGTCTTTGCTTGTAAAAGGGTTAAGTAAGTAACTAACCGGAATGTTAACCTAAGTGGGTCTAAAAATGCATGCTTTAATGTGTTGAAGTGTTAAAAATGGAACCTTGGAAGGATATCTTCACGAAATGCAGAAACTGCATTCTGTCGTGAAATATCCGGATATTTGTCGAACAGATATCCGGATATTGATATCCGGATATGGTATCCGGATATTGATATCCGAATATGGGACCTTGATATCCGGATATTGTATATCCGGATATGGTCAGTGAGATATCCGGATATTGCATATCGGGATATGCCACGAGGAATATCCGGATATTCTGGGATTTCGAAGAACAGTAGCTTTTCTGTGCAAACAGTAGGCTATTGGGGTTTGTGGACCCTAGATTAAGAAAGTTGGACTTCTGTAATTAAAGAACTAAGTCAGAATCAAGTGATTAATGGCTTATGGCTTTGTATGGAGCCTTAAGACGTAAAACGTTAAGGAAAGACGTTATTTTTAAGTTGTATGCTTGAGATGCATGATTATTGATATAGTATTGGTCCATAACAGATTGTGGTTCTGCTGTGTTTGGACTGTGAGCTTGTGGACTCTTGGCTTTAGGTGTTAGCTTGCAAGGTAAGCTTTCGTGTCCTCGGTATAGCCATGTTGTGGTTCCACCATGTTCCATGGGGATATGGTATATGCATGTTGTGTTACATGCTTTTGAACATATGAAATATTGATTGAACTTTACATGTAATGGCTTTTAATATGCATGTGTTGTTCCATCTTGACGGTAAGCCTGAGTATATGGCGTCATACAATAGGGTGATCCGGGGTGGATGCAAGTGGCGTCTTGCGCAATATGTAGGAGATAGACGTATTCCTGCATTTCTCTGGCCAGTAGAATAGTATTGACACACATGACATGATTATCTGCTGCATTGCATTGTTTTAGAACTGATGATGATGAAATGCTTTTAAACTTATATTGCACATGTAAGTGAGCTTGGGGTGGAAGATCCTTGAGGACCCCTTGTCTTACTGAGATTTCTTGTTTAGAGATCTCACCCCACTTTTGGGGAATGCTTATTTCAGGTTCAGGTAGTATGGGGGCTGATGTTTCTGGTGGCAAGAGGCCAGAGCAGGATTGATGATTATTGTTATGACTGCTTTGTTGATAGCATGACTGGACTGGATGCTGTTTATGTTTTTCGCGTCTTTATTATTGTGTTGTTAATGTTGAGACTGATGTTGGGCCTTGTGGCCTTATTTGTGTGAGCATGGGGTTTGTCCATGTCACTTATGATAGTACTTTGGGCTGAGTTGTATAATTTGATAGTTGGTCCGGTCTACGTGTAGTAGTTCTGTGACTAGAGACAAATACTTATGTTATTTATTTAATGAGGAATTTCAGTTAGCTGTTTTATTGCAATTACATACAGGCAAGGTTTTTATTAACTGTTAATAAGCAAGTTGGTAATGATAATGACATCATAATTGAAAAGAAAAAGATATTCCGCATTTTTAATT
The DNA here is from genome assembly GCA_032173675.1 of Gastrolobium villosum. NCBI lineage: Eukaryota > Viridiplantae > Streptophyta > Magnoliopsida > Fabales > Fabaceae > Gastrolobium > Gastrolobium villosum. The sequence goes on along the minus strand of JAVKPL010015127.1, from coordinate 59,036 downwards.
AAGCGCAGCTTAATACGATAGTATGATAACATTACCGGATATATACAGGGTGTTACACAGCTAAGGAGCAAGACCATTCCGATGGTCAAAGTGCAGTGGTCTGGACGTACTCCTGAGGAGTGTACTTGGGAGCGAGAGGACGAACTTCTCCAGCAGTATCCCAACTTTCGAGACATGTATGTTTCTGATTTTGAGGACAAAATCCTTAAAAAGGTGGGGTGAACGTAAGAACCCGCACCGCTAATTAAGGAGATTAATTAATTAAATGTGATAATTAAGAAATAATTCCATAATTGACCCTAATAATTATTATGAGGCTTTAATAATTATAGTAAGTGAGTAATAATGCTGAAAGTCGCTTTTCGGACGAAAAGTGCAGATACCGGTTCTGCTACCTGGTATAAATGTGTGTCGGTGAAGTATCCCGAAAAATTATAATAAGTGCACGATAATTACTAGAATAGTATGTAGGACTTGTAAAACAAGTTTCAAGTCAAAATAATGAGAACTGATGCCAAAACTGATACTGGCTATGGAAAAGTGCGTACCGGAAATGTGCTCCGAAAAATAAAATACAAATATAATAAATCTTAGATAAATGAGTAGGTTAAGATTCCAAAGTTTGGGATTAAAATGTTTTACGTAGCTATTAATGCTAATACTGCGCGTTAAATGCCCAAGTGGCTATAAATACACTTATTATGGGCACAAAACCCTAGACTCCAAATCCCTACGTGACTTTGGGCGGCTGAGGGTCTGCATACACTGTTCCATTGCTGCCTTCTTCCTCTTGGAGAGCCTTGTGGCCTTGTTCTTCCTCATTTTACTTGATTTCTTCATCCTTGAGCTTGTATACACATGAGAACTATCATTGTGAGGGTGTGAAGGTGCATTTCTGGGTCTTTTGCCACTGTTTGAAGTCAGTGTGAGGTCTGAGTTTGTGTGTGTTGGGGTTGTGAGCCATGGTCTTGGTGTGTTGAAGCTTCAAGAAGCTACCTTTGGTGTGAAAGGGCCAACATTGTGGTGTATTTTCGTGCTCTTGCAAAGTCAAAACTTTTTAGCATTGTTGGTGAGCTCCAAGAGCCTTCTTTGTTGCTGAGTTTGGACCCCATTGGTATACCTTGAACTTCCCTTTTGAATTTTCATGAAAATGGCTTGTTTATGGTATGAAATGAGTTAACTTTAATCATTCAAGCTTAGGGTTGTTAATATGAGATTAATAAAGGTTAATGAACATCTATTTTGGGTCAAAACCGAACCTTGGATCATTGGGAGCCATTTTCCCTTCTGTTTATGCAGAAAAATTCTACAGAAAACTGTTCTGCCCGCGTGGTAATCGACTACCATGTGCTTGGTAATCGATTACCTAGTTCAGTAATTGATTACCCTATTTTTGGTAATCGGTTACCTAGTTCAGTAATCGATTACCATGTGTTGGTAATCGATTACCACATGTGAAAATGACCAGAAACCATTTTTAAAGCGTGGGAAAGTCCCCTTTTGGGCATGATGGCCTAGGGAGTTGGTGTTACTGTTAGAAAACAGTGACACCTTTAATTGAGGGACTTAATACTTGACCTTAATGAACTAAAAAGATGTAAATGAAAAAGGAAATGATGTCATAATGAAATGAACCTTTAAAGTGTGGTTATGGATGATATTTCTCATATAAACATATTGTGATTGTACTATTTGTGGGTCTTGAGCTTGTGCGGACTCTTGACTTGGATAGTTAGCTTGCAAGGTAAGATTTCGTGTCCTCGGTTTAGCCATTGATTGGTTCCACATACCCCATGGGGGAATGGTTTATATGCATGCTGTGTTTACATGCTTTTATACTTGGAAATGTTGTTGAGCTATTATATGCAATGTGCCTTTATGATATGCATGTGGTGTCCACCAATACGGTAAGCCTGAGTATGTGGTACATACAAGATGGTGAGGCTGTGGGTAAGGTGCAAGTGTTGTTCCTTGTACTACTATGCGGGTAATAGACGTATTCATGCATTTCTCTGGCCAGTATAATAGTGATAACACACATGGCATGAATATCTATTGCACTGCATAGTTTTGGAACTTATATTAAAATTATTGTTTTTGGAACTTATATTGCACATGTAAGTGAGCTTAGGGTGGAAGATCATTTAGGACCCCTTGTCTTACTGAGATTTCTTATTTAGAGATCTCACCCCACGTTTGGGAACGCTTATTTCAGGTTCAGGGAACCCAGGGGTTGAGACTCCTAGTGGCAGGAGGCCAGAGCTTAGTTGATGCATATCTTATGCTGCTATGATGATATGCTGTTATGAGCTGATGTTGGATGCTGTTTACTATTTTCATGCATTTAGTTTCTGTTATTATGTTATTGTGCCATTGAGACTGCGGTTGGGCATTGTTTCCTTATTTGGTGAGCATGGGGTTTGTCCATGCCACTTAGACTTGGTTATGTCTTGTTTTATTTAAAGTTGTAATAATGTATCAGGATTATTGTCCGGGCTATGCGTTGTAGTCCTGTGACTTAGATACTCACTTTATTTATGTAATGAGGTATTTCAGTTAATTGTCTTGCAATTTACATACAGACGATATTTTTATGAGAATGATTAAGTAATCAACTTGGCTAAGTATTAATGACATCATAATTGAATTAAAGAAAAATTTATTCCGCATTTTAATTAAGTATGACTTATACGATTGCATGTTAACAAACCGGGTTAACACGAGTTATTACATTGTCGAGCTGGATTATGATATAGTGCATTTGCTATATGTATATGTATGTGGGGTATTCCACACGAGACGGTAATCCCTGAGCATGTTAAGCCATATGCAAGATGGTAAATTCATGTATGAGGTACATGGTAGACTCCTTGTATTGTAGGTTGTAGATGTACGTAATGCCTACCTTTTATTATCTGGCCAGTAGGATGCATACATACATGACATGGACATATGTGACATTGCACACTCATTTGATATATTGCATGGCATTCTCATTGTATATACTGCATTGTTTACTGTTATAAATAGCCCGGTATAGCCATTCCCCTTATCTTATTATTAATATGCTTCTTTATATATTGCTTGCACTGTTTTAGAACTTATATTATACCTATAAGTGAGCTTGGGGTGGAGGATTCCTTGAGGACCCCTTGTGTTACTGTTACAAATCTCTCCCCTTCTGGGGCATATTTTTCAGGAGATGACTTTCGTGAGACGGACACTGATAGAGGCTAGAGGCCGGCATAGAGATCTCATTATTATTATAAGCCATGCATATGATGATTATCTATCTTGTCATTATGAGACTTTATTATGACTAGACTTGATTGGATTATGTTGTTGTTAGATGTGAGCATAGGGGTTGTTTATGTAACTATTAAATAATCTGTTTATTTGTTGACTTGAGTATTTATATTGTAGCACCATAAGTTATGAATGCTTTTGAATTGTTGTTTATGAGTACGAGGTATTCCAGATTTATTTTAGTGTTGCAATTACATAAGAATTGTTATTAAAAGGAAAAGGTAATCCACCATAAGGATTAACATAGAGTATTTAAATAAAAAAGTATATTGCTTCCGTGATTAATTATTGCAAGCTGTGATTTAAATACCATTTATATGTTAATATGTCGGCTACAAACAAGGTGTTACACTTAACCCAAACCCCCTCGAGATCACTCCACTTGTACATAAATCAATCCCTAATAATCAATTTGTCTACAACCTGTAGAGCATTATCCCTACATCTAGAATTACAAAAGAAAAATAGAAGAAGAAGAAGATTATAGAGCTTTCTCTCTTTAGATATTAAAAATATGATCAATATGGTGTTCTTCTCAAACCCTAATGATTTCTTACGTTCAATGCACTCTCATTTATGCTTTTTTATGTTTCTGAACCCTAAAACATGATTATATAATAACCCAAGTCAGTTTAGAGAAGATACAAAAAGATTTGATTCAGGTATCACCCGATTCTAAACAAATATCCGGATGTGTGAAACTCAGTATCCGGATATTCTTGGTTTGATATCCGGATATCCAATAACATATGGCTAGGAAGAATCATATGTGTAATGATATATAGCAAAATGCCTGAGGAAATATATAACGTTTTGGCAGAAAATCAGATCAGGTTATTCTGAGAAGTCCAAGGGAGAATGATGGTGCCCACAAACTCATCACGAACAAATGCGCTAAAATCAATAAAATAAATGCCATCAAAAGTAAATGGCATATCACCAGTTACACTATCCTCATCAATGTGTAAGGTATAGCCAACGAGCGCCTCCCAATCCTCAGGTATAAGGCTCGCTTGAGCTCCAACATAGCATGTTCTTCCTTCTCATTCCAATGAAAGGCATCCTTATGTAACAGGGCAGTTAATTGTGCTGCAATTTGTGAAAAACCCCGAACGAACTTGCGGTAATAGCCTACCAAGTCAAGAAACCCGCATAATTGTTTCAGGTTAGATGGTTTACCCCAATCCATAATGGCCTGCATCTTCCCCGCATCTGGCCGTACTCCTTTTGCATCTACTATGTGGCCTAGATAGTCCACTTCCTCTTGGCCAAATGCACATTTCGACCTCTTAGCATACAACTGATGTTGCCTAAGACAGTCCATAACCAGTCTTAAGTGTTCCACATGCTCCCAGACTGACTTACTATATATTAGTATGTCATCAAAGAATACTATAACAAACTTGCGCATATATACCTTCAAAATTGAGTTCATAATACCTTGAAAGGTTGCAGGAGCGTTGGTGAGCCCGAAGGGCATCACTATGAACTTATAGTGTCCTTGGTGGGTCCTAAAGACTGTTTTAAAAACATCCTCAGGAGCCATTCTGATTTGATGGTACCCTGAGCGTAGGTCCATTTTGGAAAAAAATTACTGCCCCTGCTAACTCGTCTAACATCTCATCTACAGTAGGAATTGGAAACCGGTTCAGTATGGTGACTTGGTTCAGTGCTCTATAATCTACACAGAATCTCCAAGTTCCATCTTTCTTCTTTACTAACAGAGCTGGTGATGAGAAAGGACTCAGGCTCGGTCTAATAACACCAGTATCAAGCATTTCTTTTACCATCCTTTCAATTTCTGATTTTTTAAAATAAGGGTACCTATATGGTCTAACATTCACTGCCTTTGTTCCAGGTTCAATATGGATTCGGTGGTCTTCTAGCCTGGAGGGATGTAACTGGCTGGGAGTAGCAAAGATATCCTCGTACTCTTGCAACACTGGTTGTATCAAGGAATGGCAAGTTTCCTCAATGTAAGGCTCTTTTGAGTGTTGGTGATCAATGGTTTGTAATTGGAAATAAGTAGCTACAACATCAGAGTTACTTAGCCTACGGAGCTGATGCAGTTCAATTGGTTCTACTTGCATCCTGGTCTCGCCCTTCAACTCAATCATCTTCCCTTCCTTTTCAAACTTCAGGACCAACTGCTTGTAATTAGTGGTCACATCTCCAAATTCAGACAACCATTGTACCCCCCAACACTACCTCAGCTCCCTGTATAGGTAGTACAAACAGATCTGGAAAGGATTTTTATCCCTGCAATTCCAGCCCCACTTGTCTACAAACCCCCTTACATCCTATATTGGCCCCATTTCCCACCAGCACCTTAAACTGCCCGATGGGTTTCACCTCCAACCCAAGAAACTTGACTATCCTTTCTTGTACAAAGTTATGAGTGGAACCCCCATCCACCAATACCTGGACCGGATTCTTATTGATGATCCCCTTTGACCGTAGGGTGCTGGAAGAATATTGACCATCCATAACATGTAAACTAATGCCAGGTATTCCATCATCGCCCCAATCTTCTCCTTTGTGACTTCCACCTCTTCATCCTTTTCTTCTTCCTCATTTTCTTGAATAAGCAATAAGAACATCTTTCCCTTGCATACATGGTGTCGGTTGAACTTTTCATCACAATAATAACATAGCCCCTTCTCTCTTTTCTCCATCATTTCAGTAGCTGACAAGCGTTTAATTGGTAGAATTTCTTTCGATGCTCCAGTTGTGTTGACCATCCCTTTGTTTGGAGTTGGTAACAAACTGGGTTGATGTTTAATGGTCTGGTTGTAGGTGAAATTTCTCTGGTATCCTAATCTTGCAGGAATTCGGTCATTGAACTTATCTTCCACCACCTTAGCCAATTCAATGGCATTTTGCAATGAGTCAGGAAGATGCATTCGGACCTCTTTCCGAATTTCAGACTTGAGCCCATTCTCGAAGTAACTTTGCAAGGTAACATCATCGATCCCTATGATTAGATTGGATAACTGTTCAAACTCCTTCTGATATTCTTCAACTGTTGCATTCTGTGTCAATCGTCCTAATTCTCCTCGAAGATCTCGATATTTGGAAGGTCCAAATCGTGAACGTAATGCTATCACAAAAGTACGCCATGTTGACAACTGCTGGCTTCGTTCCATCCAATGGAACCAGTTTTCAGCCACTCCATACATCTGGAAGGACGTCAATGTGAGCTTATCCCCATCACTCAAATTGTGGAACCCATAGAATTGCTGAATTTTGTGTATCCATGGTTCTGGGCTCCCTCCTACAAATCTAGGTACGGAGAATTTTACCGATTTATCTGCATTATTTCCCGAGAAAGTGTTTAATCCTGATTCATTGCTGCTTCCACCTTTATGCTCAGATTCTCCTTTTTGATTCTGATCCAACTTGGCCTCCATTAATGTCAATTTTCGGTTCATGCTCTGGAGCAAATCCCCAAAGGCATTGAACTGTTCCTCGTGACGAGCAAGTTTGGCCACACACTCTTCCACCATATTCGTTTTTACTGTGGAGCGAGTTCTTTCCGCCATTTTTTTGTGAGGAAGTTTCCTCTCAATGAAAAGAGCACCAAATGATAGAATTAACTATCTAGATAACCATTATAGAAAGGAAACATACGTAAATTGATATTATCAACGGCAATTCAAGGATGTCGGCAACTCTAGAAGATTTTTGCAAGGAAGAAGGAGAAGTTTGTTACAAGATATTTAGCTAAAAACCCCTTAGTGGTCCCCTACCAACCTATATAGCAACAGAATCCAAAATTACAGAATGAAACTAATGATGGGCCTATGTATATCATAGCCCGTTATTTCTATTACTTCTTGCTGATCAGCCCATCATGGGCTCTTCCCACTCACAGCCCACAATCCACTTCCATCCGCCAGTATCAGAGTCCCTCAACTAGCCACCTGTCTACACCACTTACCCACCATCTAGACACCTGTCAGCATCACAAAGTCCCTAAGCCATTGAGGTGTCCACTTCTCTCTCTTTGACCCACGTTGTTGTTCAGCGTGTCCTCTCTTTGTCTTTCATTTTCTATTTTACCTTCCATAGCTACTGAACTTGTGGGATCTGTATGACCCATTAGGGAACCTGTACGACCATTTGGGAGGTTCATATCAAGTTTTAACATTTTAATGTTAAGGGTAGATAAGTAATTTTTAATAGTTTCTGCCTCAAACCCTCCAAATTGGGGGAATTTTATTTTTTAAAAAAATGAGGGTTTTGGAGAGTTTAGTAAAAATTCTAAATTTCTTCCCCTTTTTTAACTCACAAATAAGGGAAGAACTTACTAAAATCCTTCCTTTCCTTTCCTTTCCTTCCCCTCCTAAAATCAACTCCCAAACAAAGCTCGAGAAGCTTGATGAGATATAGCAGCAACTGTAGCATTTAATGAGCTTGGTGAAGGCAATCATGGCAAGGAGCCTTTGTTGACTTTGGGGTCTTTCTTCATATACAAGGCTTAATGTGGGTCTAGTATTGCTATAGATATATTCCGGATCATAACCGCTTACATCTTCCAAATGATAAAGAAATTATTCAATAACACAATTTGAAATAGGGGTTTATACATAACTAATATAGATACATTAAACTGTAATTTTTTTCTCACTTCTTCCCTCCTTCTCTCTTAATTATTGTGTCAGCTGCAAGATAACAACTTCTCCACCAACGGGAGAAGTTGTTATCCCTTTGAAATATCATAACTAATAATAAGATAATTCTACTCATTATCTTATTTGAATTATAACAAGAAATAAGATAACATAATACTCATCGACTGCTGCGACAGCTAAGAAATAAGGAGAAAATAAAAACAAATCACATTATGTGCAAGCGATATTTTCGCTTGTTTTAACTTAAGCATTAACAATTTCATTTCACATAGTATATGCAGATTTTACTGACATGGGATAACTTGAAAAAGAACTAAACACCAAGGCATAATCTGTATTTTATTAAATTTATATCAATATTAAAAATAAAGAAAGGTATATTCCAAAAAAATTCAATTATGTAACATTAAAAATACTACAATGAACTTTTATTTCTTTATTTTAACAAAAATGTTCTTTTAAACTTCCAAGATTTAAAAAGGAAAAAAATATATTTTAACATACTGTAGTATTATCTGTTGCTATTAACCAGCCTAAACACAAAAATTACGTTGATAGACTAAACATCAACCTGCCATTTAAATTTAAAAAAAAATGACTACGTCTTTTTTCACATGATCGCTAAAACACAAAGAGGTCGTTTGGTTAAGCTTTTTCTAAAAGTAACTTTTATCACTTCCTTATTTTAAAAGTACTTTTTATAAAAGTTCAAGCTATTTATATTTTTATAAAAATATATAATTTTTGAAAAAAATATTTGACTTTTGACTTCTGCTTTTCTGAAAAGTTAAAATTTTTAACTTCTGAAAAAAGTAGATTTTTGACTTTTTTTGTGACTTCTCCTTTGTAAAAAACAGACATCCAAAAGTACTAAAAACAAAAAGTGCTTTTTTCTTTTAAAAAATGCCCATCCAAACGGGCCCTAAAAATCATAACAATGACTCGAAAAATAGGGATGTGCAAAAACAGTTGCAAATCAAACCGAACCAATTTACAAAATTAAACTGAACCACCATAAAATAAAGCGAACTGGTAACATGAATTTCAATCCAATCCAATTGTATTTTAGTGTGTGAGAAAGGTTTTGTTTAATTATTGAACGCAAATAATTCTGTTAATTGTTTTATCCAAACCTCATTACTTCACAATTAATAGTCCAATTAAAAATGACATGAACTTCAAGCTGAAATTCCTCGAATTATCCTCGTCTTTGGCAAAGCGATAATAGAGCTTGTTTAAGAAACTAGAATCTCCAATAGAACTTCAAAGCTCTAGGATTACTTGATGGGGATGCTGCTCAATCTTTCAACTGCACCGTTGTCACAAAGGTATAAAGCTGAACTCCCCCTCCTCTGTTTAAGGGCATCAGCGAGGCAAAGCTGTGGGGGAAGTACAAGGGGGATCTTGGGCTGTTTCTGCTGCTTGAGTGACACTAATTAAAGGTTCGCAAGCAGTGGAACCAATTGGTTGAACTTGAGACTTCCACTCTAAGACTTTGTGCAACGCAATTCTTTAAGCAAATGTTCAAAGCCATCAATGAGTCAAAATCGTGAGAACAACATTACCGTTCACCCACCATGAAATTTCTAGCAGAGAACAAAAGGAAGATTTCGGATGGAGTAAGAAATCTCTAAACTTATCACATTTCAAGCTAGTGTTTGAATTGGTTTTGAGTATTATTTCTAACGTAATTATTGTCATTCATTAACATGTTGTTTGTCTAACATAATTATTGTCCCTTTCCACTCTTCTGCTTCCTTTTAGCCTCTAAGAGTGAAGAAAGATGGAAGCACTTCCTTTGGATTTCTTTCAACTCCTCCTCCAAGCCCTCAACCTATTTTATGACAGCAACAATAATAAATTAAAATAGCAACACTAATAAATTAAAATAGCAAAACTAATAAATTAAAACAGTGACTATTTTAATCATAATCATCAAACTTTGCTATCTAAAGAATATATTACCGTCTGTTTCAACTCTGTCTCCTTTTCTCTATACTCTTCACACCTGCAGAAAAGGGCTTCAGTGGGATTCTATTCAACAATAAAACAAGCACGCAAGAAGCCGGGGGACCTTAAGAAAAGGTATATTCACCAAAATGATTATCATTTTAACCTTGCATGCCAGAATTTTAGAAAATTTAAACAGTCAACGTGCTATAAAGTTATTAATGATTAATTATTTGAAAAGTATATTGTATACCAAAATTAAGATATCTTGATGGAGTATATAATAGTGGATTAATGTGAAATTTCATGTAAATGATATACAGGCCTATTTTTTTATTTATTTTTTACCTTGTGCTTATTTAATTCCATTTGAAAGTGGGGGACGATGAGGATCGAACTCGTGACCTTATGATCACTAAAGCTCTGATACCATATAAAGAACCACTTCAACTCAAAAGTTTAAGGCGTTGGGTGAGGGCCCTTTTAATGGTTTATATTATTCTCTTACATACATGAAACATATTTCCGATGGATTTTATGACAAACATCCATTTATAAGTTATTCATTGGTGTAGGAATGTTTTTGATGTTTACCGGTGTCAATGGATCCAAATCCATCCATATATATGTAAATTTAAGAGAATACAACTATCGGAAGAGTAAGATTACCTCCAAATCAGAAAATCAAGAGAAAACAGTACCAAGGAGGCTCAAAATTACACATTCTTGCCACAAGAGGAGAAGTAACAACAAAAAGTCAATAAGCTTTTGGCTGATGTATAAGATTCGACCAGGAAAGGAGGTTGATCAAGCGTTTTACATTTAAAGAACATGTGTAGCTTGTCAATAAATATAACAACGATTACAATAACAAATATTTGATTTGTCGGTACAGACAATTTGAAAGAGATATTTACCTCACGAAAAGTTGTATGTTCTCTTCACAGATTTTATCAGCAGATACAGACCCTGCAGTTCCAACAGATGTATCCTGTTGAATGAAACAACACATGCTCATGAGCCCCAAAAAGTAGCATACTTACACAAGAAAATAAAAGAAAACATATTTTGTTCGTTGGTTGCATATAAACTAAAATTTTCTAGTTTTTGGTAGAGATCTGCAGTTTAACATAGCCAGTCCCAGGCCCTAATAAAGAAGGGGTTGTGTGTTTTAGTCAGCAACCGACTACAAATCTACTAGGATAAGGATTGGTTGTTGGGGAGAGGGATGTAGTTTGCGCAATTTATCAATTTGTCATTCGCTTTATGCCCTGTTTAAAGATCTGCACAAGCGCATATAGAACCAAGAAAAATACAAAAGGAACTGTAGCCTCTTGCTGAGGTTATCATCTGCACTATGGCATAAGAGATGCTGCAAGGATCACCAACAAATTTAATTTCGACACCGCGGTTGAAATGTCAGGCATTAAAAGATCTTAGTTTCTAGTAGAAATTATTGTTGCAATCCATGGCTATCAAATTAAGATTCCCTTCATCTTAGGTTCATGTAGAAGCCAATTCTTAAAATTTTGAAGTAATTAACACAATTCCTACATCTTGACTAGCTGGCACTATCAACCAGAAAAAGTAATGCAAATCATTCTGCTCTATCTAGTATCTACATCATATTTGTAAAAAATCAATTCAACCCAAAATCTTCAGGTATTGGGTGAGAGCCTTTTTAATGGTTTATATTATTCTCTAACGCACCCCTCACGCAAGAGTCCTTTGGACTTGAAGCGTGGATATATAAAACCATTAAAGAGACCTTTACTTAACAGCTTAAGCTTTTGGGTTAATTTGGTTCTTTACATGGTATCAGAGCTTCGGTGACCATAAGGTCACGAGTTCGATCCTCACCTCCCCCCACTTTCTAGTGGAATTAAATAAGCACAAGGTAAACCAAAAAATTGGGTCTGTGCAATATCCATACTTCAAGTCCAAAGGGCTTGTGTGAGGGGTGCGTTAGAGAATAATATAAACCATTAAAAAGGTCATCACCTAACACCTTAAAGTTTTGGGTTAAAATTGTTCTTTACATGGTATCAGAACGTAAAGGGTGTGTTAGAGAATAATATAAACCATTAAAAAAGTCATCACCTAACACCTTAAAGTTTTGGGTTGAAATTGTTCTTTACATGGTATCAGAACCTTGGTGTCCCGGGTTCGATCTTCGCCGCCCCTTATTTTCTTTGTGAAATTTCTTAACATAGGTAGGTGGACCTGTTCTTTCATGACTGAAAGGTCATTGGTTCGAATCCAGGAAACAACCTCTTTGCAATTATGCAAGGATAAGACTGCATACAAGGATTGCTTCCACCCCACACTCACTGGTCGAGTTAAACGGGGAGTGATTTTTGTGGTTTTTTAGGTAGGTGGGCCAGTGTATCCACCTTTCAAGCCCAATGGAATCTCGTGTGAGGGGGTGTGTTAGAGATATATAAAATCATTAAAGAGGTCTTCACTTAACAGCTTAAACTTTTGGGTTGATTTAGTTCTTTACAATATTCATTTAAGAAAGGAATAAGAAAGTGGCCAAGATACTGTAAGTGTAAATTCTATTCAGACAGATTTAAGCCATTTCAAGTATGTGTGTCAAAAAATCATTAGACCCAGTAATACTGATCAACCAACTTAGTATAGAATTAGGGGTAGAATTCCATGAAATAAAAGGCTTTGATAAAGGAAAGGACAAGGGTATTGGAGAAGTAGCTATACAGGAGGCGCACAGTCATGATTGTTTCTAATGCAGGGAAAAAAAGACAAAGATATGCACTTTTCCTTTTTGCCTCCCTCTTGAACTCGGATTTCAAAGATACTTAAGACTGTAGAGTCATCAAATATGGTTGTTAGTGATTCTAGTAATTGCTATGCCGTTTAGAAGTTGATAAGCCATTCACTTAACTGAACATTTCTTCAATAAGATAATAAATGGACAAGGGAAAAAAGGTCAGGCATTGTTTGAAGTTTAAATGACCCCACTCTTGAACAATCTTAGGTTACATTTGGCAACGTAAAATCATTTCACATTAAAATTCAATCAAATCTGCAATCTACTGAAGTGCTAAGCTGACAAGTGAAATCTTAAATCAACTGAGCTTTGATAAGTATGTTACACGTTTTCAAAATTTACATCATCCTCTGGTTTGTCAACGCTAGACATTAGAAGAGTTCTCAAGAGAATAAGCCCTGACAACTCTGAAGCATCATCTACAACTTTAACAGGTAAGAATGCATTATTCACTATGGTATGACTTGAATTTAATAATAATATTGAATTGTATAAAATCTATACAAGAGCTCTCTATATAAAGAGAACTGAAAGACCTAATGGGCTAAGCCCAAAATACAAAGACCTAATGGGCTAAGCCCAAAAATACACTTCTAGAATATTCTAGCTATTACAAATAAATAAATAAAATACTAATTCTAATATTTACAACATTCCCCCTCAAGATGAGGAATAGATATTTATCATTCTGTTAAGAACCAACCAATATCCTTTCTACTCATAAGCTTACTACAGATTTGAATTGCACTATAACCTTTTTCCCTACTCATTGTGTTTTTCAGGATCTCACCACGGGGAAGACAATTGGAGTTGCTAAAGAGCAGGATGGGTTGTATTATCTGGTTCCAGACTTTGCTGCAGAAGATACCAAGGATCAGACTTTGATGACTCGTCAGTCTACTTCAGATTCTCTTATTTGGCTTTATCACAAGCGCTTGGGTCATCCTCCTTTTAGTTTACTTAAGTCTATGTTTCCGTCTTTGTTTGTGTCTCAGTCTGTTGAGTCTTTTAATTGTGATGTCTGTCAGTTTGCAAAACATCATCGTGTATCTTTTCCTTCTAGTGAAATAAAAAGTATTGAATCATTTACTATTATTCATTCTGATGTTGGGGCTCTTCCAAAGTCCCTAATGTTTCTGGTGCTAAATGGTTTGTCTCTTTTATTGATGATTATACTCGGATAACATGGATATTTTTTATGAAAGATAAGGCAGAAGTGACACAGTTGTTTATTCAGTTTTATCATATGATTGAAACCCAATTTGGTAAAAGTATCAAACGCTTGAGGTCAGATAATGGTACGAAATATGTTAATCAGCACCTTTCCCAGTTTATTAGAGACAAATGAATGACTCATGAGCTCACATGTGTGGATACCCCTCAATAGAATGGGGTTGCTCAAAGGAAAAATCGGCATTTGCTTGAAATTACTAGAGCATTGTTGTTTCAGACATCTGTACCCAACTCCTACTGGGGAGAAGGAGTATTAACTGCAGCCTATTTGATCAACCGTTTACCCTCCCGGGTCCTTGGCCATGTAAGTCCTGTTGATCAGCCTATTCTTTCTTTCCTTCTGTTCCTATTATGCAGAGTCTCCAGTCTCGTGTCTTTGGATGTGTTGCCTTTGTACATATCCATAAACAGCATCGGAGTAAATTAGAACCTAGAGCCTTTAAGTGTGTCTTCCTTGGCCATGCTCCCAACAAAAAAAGGATACAAATGTTACCATCCTCCAAGTCGTAAATTTTTTATCTCTATGGATGTTAACTTTCATGAATCTGAGTCCTACCTTCAACACCCTTATCTTCAGGGGGAGAACGGTATAGAAGCTTTATCCACTTTCTCTAATACTGAGTCTCCCTTTCTGTTGCCTACACCTATTACCCAAGTTGAGAAGGAAGACTTAGATACTGCTGAGACTGAAAATAGATCTGAATCCTCATGTGACATGCCTCCTATTGATCGACAAAGAATACGCAAAGCTGGGACACCTGAGCTAGTGTATCAAAGGAAGAAACAACTCACACTGCTCCACCAGCAACTGCAATCGCCTGAACCACTGGTAAGTACTGAATACACTGCTTCTTTTATTCCTGAGCATGATATTAATTCTGATGACTTACCCATTGCCGTAAGGAAAGGGAAAAGATCCTGTACCCAACACCTTATTTATCATTTTGTTTCTTCTAAGAATCTCTCTATGCAGCATAGAAGTTTTATTACAACACTTGATTCCATTTCAATCCTGAAATCAGTACATGAAGCATTAAAGGATGATAATTGGGTTCAATCCATGCAAGATGAGATGAATGCATTGGAGAAGAATAATACATGGGAAGTTGTTGACAGGACAAATGGAAAAAGGGCAGTACGATGCAGATGGGTGTATACTCCAAAATATAATTCTGATGGAACTCTTGAGAGATATAAAGCTCGACTAGTAGCCAAGGGGTTCACACAGACTTATGGTATTGACTACAAAGAAACATTTGCTCTTCAGTGGCCAAAATGAATACTGTAAGAATTTTATTATCTCTTGCTGCTCATTTTAATTGGGATTTGAAACAATTTGATGTGAAAAATGTCTTCCTCAACAGCGAATTAGAAGAAGTTTACATGGAGATCCCACCAGGATTTAACTCTACAAATGGAGATAATAAAGTTTGCAGATTGAAGAAGGCGTTGTATGGCTTGAAACAATCGTCGCGTGCTTGGTTTGGAAGATTTACCAAAGTTATGCTTTCAATGGGATACAAGCAAAGTCAAAGAGATCATACCCTTTTCTTTAAGCATTCTCAAGAAGGTAAGACCACTATCCTTCTAGTTTATGTTGATGATATGATGATAACAGGAGATGATATAGATGAGAAATGTGCTTTAAGGAAAAGACTGACTGCTGAATTTGAAATTAAAGATCTTGGCAATCTGAGATATTTTCTTGGGATAGAAGTTGCTCATTCAAAACAAGACATTTTTATTTGTCAAAGAAAGTATATTCTTGACCTTCTTAAAGAAACAGGAAAACTCGGGTGCAAACCTTCCAGTACTCCAATTGAGCAGAATCACAGACTAGGAAGTGAAAATGAGAGCCCTCCGGTGGACAAAGGATAGTATCAACGAATAGTGGGAAGATTGATATATCTAGCTCATACTATAGACCTGATCTAGCTTATGCAGTTAGTGTTGTTAGTCAATTCATGCATGATCCAAAGGAGAAATACATGCAAGTTGTGGACAAGATTCTCCAATACCTAAAAGGCACACCAGGCAGAGGACTATTGTTCCAGAGAGGAGGAAACCTCTCCTTAAAGGTCTAACAGATCTCTCTTTTCCAACGTATCGGATACGCGTATCGGAAACGTATCGTTTGGTGATCGACATCCTGTATCATCGAATAACGTATCGAAAACGCGTATCGGTGCTTCATAGATGCCGATTATGTTGGATCTGTGATTGACAGACGATCTACTTCGGGCTATTGTATGTTTCTCTGTGGAAATTTAATAACATGAAGAAGTAAAAAGCAGAATGTGGTTGCCAGATCAAGTGCAGAAGCAGAATTTCGGGCCATGGCTTAAGGGATCTGTGAGTTGTTATGGTTGAAAATCATTCTGGATGATCTCAAGGTGAGATATGAAGGATCTATGAAGTTACTCTGTGATAACAAGTCAGCCATCTGCATAGCCCACAATCCAGTCCAACACGATCGAACCAAACATATTGAAATTGATCGCCCCTTCATCAAAGAGAAACTCGATAGTGGCTTGATTACTACCCCACATATCCCTTCTGGTCATCAATTGGTTGATGTCTTGACTAAGGGTCTTCCTAATGATAGGTTTCAAGAGCTTACTAGCAAGCTGGGAATGTGTTGAGATATATAAAACCATTAACGTAGCCTCACCCAACAGCTTAAAATTTTAGGTTGAATTAGTTCTTTACATGGTATCAGAGCCTCGTGTCCCGGGTTCGATCCTCGCCACCCCCCACTTTCTTTCAAATGGAATTTCTTTGTTCGCATAGGTAGGTGGGCCTGTGCATTGTCCACCCTTCAAGCCCAGTGGGCTCTCGTGTGAGGGGGCGTGTTGAGATATATAAAACCATTAATGTAGCCTCACCCAACACGAGAGCCCACTGGGCTTGAAGGGTGGACAATGCACAGGCCCACCTACCTGTGCGAACAAAGAAATTCCACTTGAAAGAAAGTGGGGGGCAGCGAGGATCGAACCCGGTACACCGAGGCTCTGATACCAACTTGAATTTAATAATAATATTGAATTGTATAAAATCTGTACAAGAGCTCTCTATATAAAGAGAACTGAAAGACCTAATGGGCTAAGCCCAAAAATACACTTCTAGAATATTCTAGCTATTACAAATAAATAAATAAAATACTAATTCTAATATTTACAACAGTATGCATCTATTTGAGTTCAATATTAAAAAAATGTGAAAAAAAAATCACAAGAACAATATCTTTCATCCTGCATATAGGAGCAAGTATGATTGCAGGCTGTACATTAGACAATGATAGAACCTAATATTATTAAAAAGAAATTGCAGAAAATATAAATGGAGACAAGCTCCTTACAAGGATAAATTGCAGAAAAATAAACCAAGAAAGCCTCAACTCCCCCTCAACCAAACACCTAGGCTCAAGAGTTCCCTAGAGATTTTCCATTTCCCCACTAACCAATTCTGAATACATGCCTAATAGAAACATCACCCTAAACTTCTATATATACTAATTCTAAAATACTAATTAAAATACTAATGGGCTTGGATTATTTATTATTGATCCATCAATACTCCCCCTTCAAAATTCACCTTGTCCTCAAGGTGAAGAAGAGGATGTGAATGAATTTCCTCCCCGGTCCCATTGCTTGTAGCACCTAGACCACATTGGAGGTTTCAATTCCCTTTTCTTTCCATCAATCTCACCGAACCCCTCAAACCAACCATATCTGAGAATCAGGTCCACTCCCTGTAAGTCAAAGGCAAAGAAATCTTGAATCACATTGATGTTGGCAAGCTCCAACAGTATGTCCCGACATACCCCAGGTCTGCTAACTTGATGCCCATTTGCATTGCTCGCAGCAAATGCTTGATTCTGATTGTTGTTGAGATTATGGGTCATTTGGGCTGAGGTATTTGGCCCATTTTGCCCCACCCTTGATCCCCTATTAACAAATGCAGTCTTTCGATCCAGCCCATTACCCATATTGGACCCAAATCCACTTCGGCCCACCCCCCAATCACCCTTACCCATAACTCGGTCCCATATACCTGCTGAAGTAATGGGAATAGATTGGATAAAGCCTATTCGGCTTCCTGTCAACCACCATATCTTTTGGGCCAAGCCCAAAATGTTAAAATGGAAACCCATATGGCAGAATTCCAAGTCTGCCCTTCCTCTCTTTCCATCTCCTTCAACCCACTCAATTCCCGTACGATGACTTGTCCAGTGCTTCCATTCGATCCCTCCATCATCCAGCGGCCACTTCTGTTGCAATTTCACGAGAATCAAACTGCCGTCCATCGCTTGTGGACTTGTTGGCAGAAACTGCAGTAGAACGTCCTTTTTTACGTCGCTGATTTGTTTCTTCTGCACCGTCTTCATCTTCATCTGTTTCCTTGGGTTATCCCTGGTCAAGCATGTCCGGCCAGCAACGCGTTTGTGTCTTTGATCTTCTCCGGTGAGTAGCAAAACCGATGGCCTGAACTCCTTGTATCGCCGCCCCTGTTCGTGCACAATCTCCTTGTTGGTTCCAGAACTTTTTGCGCATCGTCTCCCTCTATCAGATTTGACTTCGTCTTCTTCGTGCAACTCCTCATCTTCTTTTTCTGTTTCTTCTTATTCTTTTTCTTCAATTTTTCCTGGTCTGTACTCTCGGTCCTCCTCGGCTTCTTCTCGTTCTTCGTCACACTCCTTTCCTATGCATTTTGCTATTACGTTCTTCGTCACACTCCTTTCCTATGCATTTTGCTATTACCTTTTCTTTTTTTTCTTCTTTTTCTTTGGCGGTTTCTTCTGCGATTATTTCTGCCTCTTCTTCTTCAGTAAGTTCCCCTTCTTCTTTTGCTGAGCTTCCATTTTTTTCTTCTTCTGCTTCCATTTCTGATTTCTCTTGTTCCGCTTTTGCTTTAGTTTCTTCCTCGATTTTTTTAAAACCTTGTGACTTCATCTGCTCGTATTCAAGTCTCTGTGTTTTCATCTACTTAATTGTTTCCCCTAATATCTTCACCATTTTTTCTAGACATTCCCTACGCTCACTGATTCCTGCCATTTTTTTTAGATCTGGACCAGAAACACTCCCTAGATCGGAAATGCTCTGATACCAAATTGATGGAACCTAATATTATTAAAAAGAAATTGCAGAAAATATAAATGGAGACAAGCTCCTTACAAGGATAAATTGCAGAAAAATAAACCAAGACAGCCTCAACTCCCCCTCAAACCAAACACCTAGGCTCAAGAGTTCCCTAGAGGTTTTCCATTTCCCCACTAACCAATTCTGAATACATGCATAATAGAAACATCACCCTAAACTTCTATATATACTAACTCTAAAATACTAATTAAAATACTAATGGGTTTAGATTATTTATTATTGGCCCATCAGACAAATATGGCCTTTTGCACATTAAATCAACTACTTACATGCTGCTCATGACTCCAACGCTGCATTCCAGTCGCTGGAAGACTCGCAATTGGCTGATGGAAACTAAAATTTTCTGCAAGCAACTCATTCTGTGAATTAGTTGATCGTCCAGCTGGTTGTCGAATTTGAACTTCCTTTTGCACATTTTGTGATCTGAAATTTGGCGGCTGAAATCCAACCAAGTGACAGTGACCTTTCCTGTCCAGTTCAGAAAAAATTTACCCAAATTAAACAATGTCAAACTCATAATATTGGTATTCTGGAAAAGAGGTATCAGTTATCTTATTGTCATGAAATAAAATTTTATTTATTATTGTCAACTGTCTGATAATACAGCAGATGATAATGCTTCAACTAATCTACATTCACTCTAACTTATTCTTGGGATTTGTCACCACTAAAGAAGTTGAACATCAACATAACATCGCTCTTATATCAAACTTGTTGATGTCAGCAATTGTTGAATACATATAAAGGCACGAGCAGATTAAAGAAAAATAAAAAATAAATAAGAAAAATTTAATATATATACATAACAAAAAAAGTTTATTGTTTCTTCTATCACAGAAGATAAAATCATCTCTTGTAATCCTAAAACCACGTCGTTTCGAGGGTTAGGGAGATTAATGAAGAGTGTTTCAGTAATTTTGTTTGTTTCTTTATTATATGAATTTTACCAAAACACCTAACATTAATCCCGCCAACCCTCAAGACGACGCAGTTTTGGGGTTGCAGAAGATAACTTTATCTCCTCTGACAGGAGAAATGATAAAGCCAATAAAAAATAAGTATACATAAGGATAAAAATAGGAATCTACAACGGCAGATATAATCTACTTCCATGGCCAACTTTATCCAACACATTCTTTTCAAGGAGCCCTGTTGTTAAGCAAAGTAGCTAACCACTATTGAAATGAATGCAGCTCTTGGCTACCGTTATTTACTTCTATATAAGAAGTAACTCGATCTAAGAGTAAAACTCCACGAATGATAACAGAAAATCAAAATGTAAAGCATCGAATGCAATCATTTTTCTAATAAAATTAGTCACAAACCCCATAAATTGGTCGGCCAACACATGAGCAGTCATTAAGACATCTTATTGAAGGGTGCAAGTGAATAAGCGAATTAAGAAAATATAAAAGAACAAGAAATATACAATACATCATTAAGGAAGCATTAAGCAATATCAAATACTAAATATAAACAAATTCAACATTGAAAGCTTTACATAATATGAAAAATATAACTATGAAACAAAATAAAACAAAACTGTTCAGGATAAACTAGGTAATATAAAACAACAACCAGTAATCAATTGTCATTTGTTTCAGCTTAGCTTCAAGCCTGATGAACAACAATGATCTCTCAAAATCCTGCTTGTCATGTGCTGGTTCGATGAAATTGGCTTCAAGCACTCCTAAACATGTACCAGTATATTAAAAAAAGAGGAAACTTTGGAGTAAATGCTTGCACAGAGAACTCAACATTGGATAAGAATAGGAATATACCAACAACACCATTCCCTCTAGATGAACCGTCCCCATTTACTTTCCAAAAGGGCTGCATCCTCACAAAAAGGTTAACCACATCAGCATCACATTTGCATGTGTAAATAATACAATAACGATTAAATTTCTGTTGTAGTTGAACTTCTACCAACAAAACAATGTAAAGTTCCCTAAACTTCCATTTTCAATTGTCATTGTAAATAATAAAAGTAAATTCAGATTAATTTTTTTATTTTTTATTTTTTTCCAAAAACTAAGCAAAGCTAAAATAGAGATCGTGTTGCTTACCAAAAAAAAAAAAAAAAGAGATTGTGTTTTATCACTTAATTCAATAGCCCATGCAAGTTCAGTGTTGAACATTTCACATTCATTTATGTCTAGAAATGGTGGTTTTCTGATTGAGAAAATAAATAAAATGAAGATACTTGAAAAGCAAACTGAAATAAAGGTGACTTGAGATAAGGCATTTCAAGCACTCAGAACATACCTTGATTAGGCGATTTTTGTGGTACACATTAAATCCAGAAACATTAAGAGAAGGAGCCTCCTTTATAAATCCAATGGTTGTAACCACCACAGCCTAAAGGAGACCAAAGTCATTAGTTTGAAAATTCAGGGGGAAAAAAAAGTTTTCCTAATTAATTAAATGTTACTGGGAATTGCGTACCAGACAAATAAACAGTTATTTATAAAACACTTCTGATAGTCTGATACAAATATGAAAGAAAATCAATCCATAGAAGAATGAAAAAGATTCACTAAGGAAATGAAGGGAAAACAGGAGCAGATATTCGAGGGTCAGCTCCTCCCAAATCTTTCATCATTCCAAACTGCCTACCTTTCTCCTCTCTTCCCCCCCCCCCCCCCCTTTTCTCCTTTTACACCCCACTAATGGAGTCCTTTTTGCATTCTCTTTCCGCCAACTCATCAATTTCATTCTGCTCCACTCTTACTGCAGGAATATTCCTCAATATTCCCATCTCGCCCTCCTTACCCATGTGAGACATTCTGCTGCTTCCTTTCTTGGCCCTTCCCTCATGTGCTTTAGTATTATGAGGCTTATCAGTGGGGAAATTACAAAAATAAATAAATAAATAAATAATAAAAATAATCGGGAAAAATATTTTGAATTTATGAAGAATAACCACTCCACTAGTTAACTAACAGCACTGCTTATAAATTGTTCGTTCAATGTCTGTAGCTAAAGATCCAAATAAATAGGCTTTATGTCATGCAGACTTCTATTCACCTAAGAAATGATCTTTCATTTATAAGGAATATGAAGGAAATTTCATGGAGGTGCTACATAAAATTGCTTTAAATGATTTTGAATTTCTACTCTCACATCATGAATCTAACCTCATTTGATGCCACAGCTTGCTGGGGCCTGTATCTAATTACTTCTGAATATTTTAACTCATCCAAAATGTCAAATTGGTCCACAGGTTTTCCCCTCAGTATAATTTTGAAGTTAGAAAATTTTCGGAGGTACAACAGTGAAACATATGCCTGAAACATTTAAAGGGTCAATCAGAATACACTGTAAAAAGTAGAAAATAGTTCAAATTTTAACTTTTAAAGTAGAAACCGTTACCCGTAAAGAATGACGGATGCGGTAAGAAATATGTGACTGAAGCTGAACAATTCTTTTGTTCAACTTTTTCACAGCTCCATGGTTGGCCTCATCTCTCAGCATCATATCCTATGAAAAAGACCAAAGCAGATCATGACTGCTATCAAAATAATGAACGATATCAAGCAATGGAAATTTACAGAAACAGCACTCCTAGCACACAGATACACACACACTGATGCACTCGATACCTCAAATGTATATAGAAATAAATAACAAATTAGCCAAATCTGTTAACAGGACAGATTATTTTAAAGGCAAAAGTAATATATTTCCTAGAATTGAGTATGATGGTTTAAAAAAAAGTCTCCATTAAACCTTGACTTGCGAGAGAAATCTTTGTACGCAGTCTTACCCATGCATATTTGCAAAGAGACTATTACTTGGATTTGAGCCCATGACCCGGGGTCACCAAAGAACAACTTTATCATTGCTTGAGGCTCATCCTCTTCTAGAACTGAGTATGATAGGACCAAAAAAAATTGGGCACACCTTGCGGTTGGTACCACTAATATGTAAATATTGACATAGATGACTTGGATTGGGCAAAAGAGTTTACAAAAGCAAAATGAAGGCAAAAGAGTTTACAAAAGCAAAATAAAAAAATCAAGTCAGTAGCCAAACTTAATCATCTCTTGCAACTCATTTCTTGTGACAAAGCTATTACTTAAGACTAATAAGGTCCTGATAGGTTCTGAATTATCAGTAAGAAAAAAAGAATGGGACAACTAGGAGCAAGCTCCGAGTACAGAATTATTAAATGAAATATAGAAACAGCGTGTAGGATAGTAAATTAGGAGAACACTAAAGATGTCCTATGACTCCAGCCATCCCTGATTGCCCCACCCCCCAACCTACACACACCCTTCTATATTAAACAGCTTAAGTACTTAATTGAGTACACTGTAGAGCTCATCAAAAAAGCTCTATTGTGATAATCGCAATTTGAAATAAGATGAATCTCTTTTGATAGATACTTTTAGAAGCACTTACGTAGGAATGGAATTTTGAAAATTCAATAACATTAATTTAGTTAGAAATTATTATAAAAACAAATACTGCCTAAAGCTGATTTTTCCAGTGAAAAGATTTATTTTCATAACTTTCAATTTCTAGCTTATGAAAATAATCCCAATACAGCTTAAATGGGTTTCAAAAGCTGTTTTAATAAGCTCATCCAAACAGGGAATGTATCATATGTATTTAATGCAGTAAATAAGCTGAAAATACCCTCAATAAATGGGGTCTAACTTACACAACCTAACTTCAAGGTTGTTCTGGCCGGCCCACATCCATAGGCCCATACGGTTGGGTCCACTCTTAAGAGCCCAATTCTAGATCCTTCTAGCGGGTAGCATAGGATCCCTTTTCTTCTTCCACATGCACTGTTGTCCCTACACACAAGCAGTGAGATCAGATGCCTAGCCTGAAAAGGCTAGGCTAGCTAGGTACAGCTTTTCACCCTCTCTCCCACGTTAAAGAGAGACTCCATTACTCTAAATACCACCCTTCCCCCATAAAAGGGGCATCGCTAGGTACAGCTTTTCACCCTCTCTCCCACGCTAAAGAGAGACTCCACTACTCTAAATACTGCCCTTCTCCCATAGAAAGGGCATCATCTTCTTCATTCAACTTACATGTTGTTACTCTACATCTATGTAAAGCCACTCAGTTACTCACACATACTCCCCTTTGATGCACAAAATATGGGAAGCTTCTACAGAGCCTTGGTCTATACCATGGCTGCTGGGAATACCCCTAAATTGACATACTTCACCCTCCATGGGACACATCTATGAACTCCCTACAGTTCATTGGCGCCGTCTGTGGGAAACGGTAAACTCAAATTCCCTCTCCTCTGCTAAGAGCTATCAAAAGAAAAAAAAAATCCTCTGTTCTATTTTTTATCAAGAACTTATACCTACAAAAGCCATGCTTAAATCTTTTCTAAAAGACCCCAAACCCAAATCTACAAAGAGAAAAAGGAAAATCACACTCACGAAGGCAAGAAATATAACTGAAGAGACACAACCAACACGGAAGAGACACTCACGAAACAGGAAACCATACCAGAACCAAGAGCACCAGAACCAGATCAAAATACAAGATACCAGAACTGAAAGAACATAAGAAAATCAAAGTAGAACAAACCAAAAATGAAGTATTGCATAAATTCTAGAAAGAAGAACAGAACAAAAACCCAAGTCACGAGAATACTAACTGGAAAAGCATAACGATCGCCAACTTCAAGCTTTCAGCCATTTACGGACCAAAAAAAAGAGGAAGGTGACCAATTACAACATTTCAGCTACTCCCCAAACAACAAAGTCCGGTTCCATTAGCATCGCTTCTACTAAGTTTGATTGCATCATACACCTGGCCTACCAGGCCAAGCAAATCAACCACGCAACTACAAGATAAAGAACCCCAACAAAAGTGACATCATCGGGCAGAACTCAACAGGAAAAGAGGTCACCAAGCAACCGCATCCTTCTTTGGCGTCTCATCAAAAGAGCCATCATCACTCTCTCATAACGAGAAGAAACGGAGTGTTCAACTTGCCAACCTGAACTCCTTTATACAGATCATAGATTGCCAACCAGCTCACATGGTCCAACTTGTCGACCTGAAACCAGCTCGCGTGGTCCAACTTGCCGACCTGAACTCCTTCGTACTAATCAGAAATTGCCGACCAACAACATGGTCCAGCAAATATGGCTGATGCAAAAGGCATCTCCACTCCCCTTCAATCAAGGGGCAAGCTCTCTAAATTATATGCACCTCTCGAAAGTGCTGATTGAAGGGGAGTGGAGATGCCTTTTACATCAGCCATATTTGCTTTGAGAAGTAAGTCCCTGATGTATTTTGCTTGAGAAAGTATCAGTGCACCAGAGGATGTTTTCTGGACTTCTATGCCAAGGAAGAAATCCAGCTCACCAAGATCTTTAAGAGCAAAGGAGATGTTCAGTTTCTGTATCAGAGACTGAATAAAAATTGAATCACTCCAAGTGATGATTATATCATTAACATACACTAGGAGAAAAACACATTGAGTAGACTTCCTGTAGATGAATAATGAAGGGTCACATCTGCTAGCCACATACCCAAGATGCAGTAAGGATGTTTTGAGTTTATCAAACCAGGCCCTTGATGCCTGTTTTAAGCCATAGAGTGTCTCGTGTAACCTGCAAACAAGAGATTTGTCAGGTGACTCAAATCCGAGGGGCTGTTGCATATAAACCTCCTCCTCAAGAATGCCATTGAGAAAGGCATTATTAACATCTAGTTGTCTAAGTAACCAGCCAAAAGAAATTGCAATAGTTAGAATAGTTATGATAGTGATGGGCTTTACAACTGGAGAGAAAGTTTCAGAATAATCAAAGCCTGCTTGTTGATGGAAACCTTTAGCCACCAATCTAGCTTTGTACCTATTAATAGAGCCATCTGCATTTTCTTTAACCCGAAAGACCCACTTGCAGCCAATAGTTGTTCTATTGGGAGGAAGAGAGACCAAAGACCAAGTGCAATTTGCCTGAAGAGCATTAAATTCGGACTGCATAGCTGAAAGCTAATTGGGATTGGCCAAGGCCTGTTTGGTTGTGCTGGGCTCAAGAGGGGTTAAGAGTATTTGAGGCATCTTAGCAGTTTTAGACCGAGAGGTGTTAGAGTGATTAGGTGAGGAAGGAAGGGGACCAGATGGAACATATTCAAACCCAGAATTGATGTTAGAAGAAGAGGAAGAAGGAGGACTAAAAGAAATTGCAATAGGGGAACCTGGACTGATGGTGCCACCACTGCTAGAAGTTGATGAAATTGGACTGATGGTGCTACTTCTGCTAGAAGCTGATGTAGGTGCTGGGAGAGGAGAGTTGCGTGTTGATGTTGATGCTGGTGTAGATGAGGTGCTATTTGAAGATCCTGAACTAGTTGGGCTGGTACCACCACTGCTGGAAGTTGATTCAGAATGATGGAAGTCAGGTGTAGAGGTAACCAGAGGGATTAAGTTCGAAACAGATGGGGAAAGGTCAGGGGCAGTAGTGGTGTTCAAAGGAAACCAGGAAGGATAAGGAAATTTGGTTTCATTAAATAGTACATCCTTTGAGATAAAAAGTCTCCCAGAAGATTTAAGGCATTTGTAGCCTTTGTGACTTGGAGAATAACCAAGAAAAATGCATTCACTGCTTCGAAATTCCAATTTATGATTGTTGTAGGGTCTTAGGAAAGGGAAGCATGCACAACCAAAAACTTTGAATGACTTGTAATCAGGGACAGTTTTGTGTAACTTTACAATGGGAATTTCAAAGTGCAAGGCAGCAGTGGGTAGTGAATTAATGAGGTAAACAGCAGAAATAAAGGCATGATCCCAGAATTTGATGGGTAAGGATGCATGAGCAAGAAGAATGAGTCCAGTCTCAACAATATGCCTATGTTTCCTTTCTACCACACCATTCTGATGATGAGTGTGTGGGCAAGCTATTCTATGCACTACACCAAGCTGTTTGAGAAGTTGATTGAAGGAACGAAACTCCCCCCCCCCCCCAGTCAGTTTGTAAAGCTTTTATGGTGGACTAGAAATGATTTGACACAAGTGCTTGGAATTGAGTGAACATGGTTAAAGCTTCAGATTTCTGTTTTAGAGGATAAATCCAAGTATAACGAGAGTGAGCATCTACAAATGATAGATAATATGTAAAGCCCATTGTGGATTTAACAGGGGCTGGTCCCCAGAGATCACTAAAAACCAAGTCAAAGGGTTTTGCATATACTTTGGTTGAAAGAGCTGAATGTAAACGATGAATTTTACCCAAACAACAGGCAGAACAGAATTCATCATTTGTTTTATTAAAAGCAGGAGTATTACACAACTTTAGAACAGAGTTGAGGGCCTCAGTGTGAGGATGCCCCAATTGACAATGCCAAAGTGAGTACATATAGTTGGAACCTACAGCTTTTACAGAGCTAGAAGCAGTATTAGTTGTGCACTGTGTGATTACATCAGTGGGAACTGTGTAAAGAACCAATTCCTTAAGCTGTTGGGTGAGGCTACATTAATGGTTTTTATATATTTCAACACGCCCCCTCACACGAGAGCCCACTGGGCTTGAAGGGTGGACAATGCACAGGCCTACCTACCCGTGCAAAATAAAGAAATTCCACTTGAAAGAAAGTGGGGGGGCGGCGAGAATTGAACCCGGGACACGAGGCTCTGATACCAACTTGAAAAGTGTAATCAGAAAAATATTATTGAATTGTATAAAAAACTGTACAAGAGTACTCTATATATAGAGTACAGAAAGTGTAAAGAATCTTGGGATACACCACCCCAAAAGCTAGCTCAAAGGGTGGGCGTGCCCAAGGCCTTATAAACTCCACATCAGTTGTTCATCTAACCAATGTGAGACTATATATCTCAACACGCCCCCTCACACGAGAGCCCATTGGGCTTGAAGAGTGGATAATGCAACAGGCCCAACCTACCTGTGCTAAGAAATTCCACAAGAGAAAGTGGGGGACAACGAGGCTCTGATACCATGTAAAGAACCAATTCAACCCAAAAGCTTAAGCTGTTGGGTGAGGCTACATTAATGGTTTTTATATATTTCAACAAACTGTATTAGAAAAATCTAGGCTACTACTTGGTGGTGGACTACATGAAGTGATGGTTGAAACAGAAATGGAAGAATGTTGACTCGGTTGCTGACTTGAGTTAGGAGAAAGTTGAACTCCTTGAAAGCAATATAGTCCATCTGGTCCTAAGACACCTTCCAATAGGACTACATGAGATGCCTGTGATTTCACACAACAAGTAAGAGGGTGAAATTCAAAATAACCACCATTATCTCTAACAAACTGACTCACACTGATCAAATTTTTAGTTATAGAAGGAACAAGAAGCAAATTGTTAAGATGGAAAGAGGTGTATGGTTTAAGTGGGGAAGAGAAAGAAGAAGAACCCATAGCATTCACTTTCAAACCTTGGTCATTCCCTATGTAACAAGATAGTTGTGTGCTATGCGACAAGTTCTGAGGATTGGCTGTTACATGATGAGATGCACCTGAATCTGGATACCACTCAATTGCTTGAATGTGCGAAGGAGTAGGAAGAAGACCTTGTCCTTGAGCTGGATTGGCAGTTAGCAATGCTTGAGGTTGACGAGT
Source organism: Gastrolobium villosum (assembly GCA_032173675.1). Taxonomy (NCBI): domain Eukaryota; kingdom Viridiplantae; phylum Streptophyta; class Magnoliopsida; order Fabales; family Fabaceae; genus Gastrolobium; species Gastrolobium villosum. Next base: position 30,390 of record JAVKPL010015127.1, on the reverse strand, counting down.
GGTTGCCAAGGCTTGAGGTTGATTTGAAGCAGGAGATCTGATATATTGGTATGGCCTCTGAAACGAAGGTTGTGATGGTGAAAAGTACTGAGGAGCTTGAGGAGCAGGAAGTTCTGCTACAAAGTTCTCATCAAATCTGTACCTGCAACTCTGAACTCCATGACCAAATTTATAACAGAGCTGACATTGAACATTGCTACGTCCACGTCCTCTAGCTCCTCTGTTGTTTCGAGTATAGGATCTACCTCTGCCTCTTCCATAATTTGGACCATAGGACCTTTGATTATATGTATTTTGAAACAGATTTGGTTGCATGACGTTAAGAGGAGATCTTTCGGGTGCTAATTCAGATCTATTTGCTTCTTTTGAATCAGGAGAGATCTTCTGTACAACATTCACAGTCATTGAATCAAAGAGAAGAGTTTCATTTTGTCGTGCAAGCATCATTTCATGAGCCATCAGTTCAACTCGTAGATCATTGAGTGAATAAGGATTTTCACGTGCTCTGACAGAGGTAACAAAGGCATTGAACTCAGCAGGAAGACCAGCCAATATTAACTCAGTTTGTTCATCAACTGGAACTGCACTTTTGATCGCTTTTAGTTCGTCACAAAGAGATTTAATGCGTTTGAGGTACTCTAATGTGGTTGGACACTTTGAGTGTAAATGTTGGCCGATCAGCTTTGAATATGTTGATTAATGTTGGTCTGTTGGCTGGCCGGCTAGGTTGACCGGGCGGACAGGCAATGTGGAGGCTGATCATCCTATTGGAAGGTCGGATGAGCCTTGTGAAGGCTAGTTATCTTGTAGGCTAGTTGGATGGGCAGTGTGAGGACTGGTTATCCTATTTTTAACATGATGAGTATTCGTCCGGTTGCGAAAGTTGGCTCTGTTGATACCGGTCGCCCAGCTAAATATTCAGCTAGTCGAAAATGTTAATCATTCTTGATGAAGTTTCAAATGATTCCTACCACCAGATAAAGAAAATGAAGGTCAAGTTCTTAGTGTCATTTAATTGCACGTCTTCCGAGAAACCAAAACTCCAGTGGCTTTGTTTGTAGCTACAATGAACATGTTAGAATTTTCCTTCAATGAACATGTTTCAAAGTAGGTGTGTGGACTACGATCATTTCTTTTAGAGGTTTGAACGAAGATTCCCACAAAATGTTGAAGCTCCCTTTCATTAGAATTTGATGGGTCCCACAAGAAAATGATTGAAGGTTTGAAATTGAACTGTTAACTGTTGTTTAGTCTTCAACGACCTCCAGACAAAAAGTCATGTGGCTTTGTTAGCCATTAAAGCTTTAGACAACATTTTTAATGCATTTTCTTGATACAATTCTTCACGGGCCCCACAACTTTATTAATTCAAATTCATCACTTCAACTTCTCTTTGCTTTGTTTACGGTAAGAACAAACGTTTTATGGATTTGATTTTTTCTTCTTGTGCTTTTCCACGTGGGTCTGCCTTCGTTTGGGGTTTGTTTCTAGATCCATCGACATTGAACATTGGTGTTATGCTTTCATGCTCTTCGTTTGGAGTTTCCTATTTTAATCTCTGATAAGCAACTGGTCGACAGCGGTGCTCTCATTTGAGAGGTTACTGGCTTGCCATTCTAATTTGAGAGACGACCAGCGATGGCATTTTCTGAGGGCAACCGGCACGGTGTTCTGATCTGGTACGTCGACCCGATCACAATGGCAAGCTAAGAATAAGAGATTCTCTTGAAGCACTCAAACCTTGCTGACCAGACAACTCATACTTCAAGAAAAATAAACAAGACATGAAGGCCGACGCATTACTGATCGGTCATATTATATCTTGCTTGGATTACTACACACTACGGATAGCCGGCATAAGTGCCATGGCACCCTGACTCCACAAGCTAGGGCGCTTCTATTATGGCCGGCCCACATCCATAGGCCCATCCGATTGGGTCCACTCTTAAGAGCCCAGTTCTAGATCCTTCTAGAGGGCAGCATAGGATCCCCTTTCTTCTTCCCCATGCACTGTTGTCCCTGCATACAAGCAGTGGGATCAGCATGCGCTGGCTAGGTGACGGCTTTTCACCCTCTCTCTCTCACGCTTGAGAGGGACTCCCCCTTCTCCCATAGAAGGGGCATCATCTTCTTCATTCAACTTACATGTTGATGTTGTTACTCTACATCTATGTAGGGCCACCTTAGCCACTAACACACACTCCCCCTTGATGCATAGAACATAGGAAGCTTCTACAGAGCCTTGGTCTATATCATGACTGCTTGTCTTAAGTCTTTAAAAACAAGATAACTAGGTATAGTGGAGTTGGATTTGAAATAATAAGTGCTTGGATATTGCTCAAATTTGGGAAAATCTGTTCCTATACAATTAGTTCTTAGGTCAAAATTAATTCAAAACTATCCTAAACAAATTTTGTTTATACCCAATCAATTTTTAAAAAAAAAAAAAAATATATATGCTTCCTAATTTCTCTCCCCTTCCTCATTCTACTTCTTTTGAAATTTTAAAAACAATTTACTAAAAATATTTGATAATAAACTAGCTCAGTAAAATCTAATTTAATATAGGTTTGGGAACCTTATTCTTTTACATGTGCCAAAACTCAATCTAAGGTCTATTGCATAAAAATGAACAGTTTCAATGTTTAACCAAACATATGAAGATGTTTTCTTATTTATTTTGCCACAGCTTCATAATCTTGATAATAAATGCCTCCTCACAGAACTCCCACAGAATAATATAAACAGTATTTTAATGGCTTGATCACGATAAATCCTGTTATTGTGTTTCATACTGTTAGAATATCTTCAGTGTATCTAGAACATTTTAGTATATCTTAATTCTTAAAAGATCTTCAAAATATATTTTGAAATCAATTAGTCATCTAACCAAGGAAGCAATTTAAGTGTTTCATAATCTTATTTACTAACTTGTTTATATTTTTAATTTAGACTATGAGTCTTTTTTTATTTTAGTGGGCTTGTACTTGTACTAATAGTACTATACTAGTACTTGACCTAATTCAACATCAACATCAACAAACTTATATCTCAAATTAGTTAAGAGTGGTGGCTGATGAACCCAAATAAAAAAAATAAAAAAAAGATTGAAAAAGAAAAAAAAGGATAAAAATAAAATTAAAAAATATCAAAAACACTAGAAATTAAAAAATAGCAATAAATAATTAAAAAAATAAAATGAAAATAAAGATAAATAAAAGAGAAAAATAAGAAAATAAATAAGAGGAAAAAAGATAAATAAGAGAAGAAAAATATAAAGGAAAAAAAGAGGGAGAAAAAAAAAGGAGAGGTAAAAAAAGAAATAAAAGGAGATATATGGGAAAATGCCTAAAAAAGGACCATCAGGACCTGATTATTAGCATAAATAAATATCTTAGAAGATCTCCAAAATATATTGTGGAATGAATTAGTCATCTACTCAAGGAAGCAATCTTAATTGGTTCATAACTTTTTTTCCTAGCTTCTACCCTTAATTTAGACGAAGAATCTTGCTTTAGCAGCCTTGTGCTTATACTAGTAGTACTACACCCGTTCTTGACCTAATTATTAGTATAAATACGTGTCACTGTTTTGTATTTCAAATACACCGTATCATATAATATTATTGAGAGCCTCCTTTCTTTCTTCTCCTACCTTTTTTTAGGGAATGTATCTCCTTCCCTTTGTTCCCTACCCCAACCTTGTCATTTCGAGGCATAATAAACAAGATAAATTTAAATATTTTCCTCCACCAGTAAATCATATCTGAAACTGCATTTCCAAAACACACTCAAACAAAGAAGTTCGTTCCCTACCCCAACGTTGTCATTTCGAGGCATAATAAACAAGATAAGTTTAAATATTTTCCTCCACCAGTAAATCATATCTGAAACTGCATTTCCAAAACACACTCAAACAAAGAAGTTCACATAGCCATGAAGAAATACAACATACCTCAGCATTATCATCAAAATTCAATTCGTATACTCCTTCGTCGTTCAACCACAAATTGTATATTACAATTTTGGTTCCATGTGAACCTATATCATCAAACTGAGAAATATAAACAAACTAATCAGTAAAAGCAGTCCATAGCTAACCAACTTTATTGCAAACATCATTTGGAGGTGGTTCACAAGCTAGTGTTTTGGGTAGTGGTTTGATAGATTATAGCATCATAATATAATGAGAATTGATGTCAGAACAATAGAAAAGTTTAGAAATACATATAGACTCACCGACAGAAAGTAACTGTTAATCATTTCTCTTCTTAAAATGGAAAAAGAAAGTCTGCTCCAAACTTTTCACTTTAACAAACCTCATGGACATCCATAGGAATGAAATCTCACGACTAGCACATATCCATTAGGCATTTGGCTTCTATTTGGTTTAAGGCACATGATCTTTTAAGGGGTTTTGACGAGCATATTGTGGGATTGGGAAACCCTTCTCCATTCACGTTTTCTTTTTTCTAAGTTTTGTGTTTGTCTCTTTGTTAAGGAGGATGTCTTATACTCCATTGTAATTTCTTCTCTTCCTCTTAATGAAATTTTTTATCAAAAAATAAAAAATTGCTTTTGCAATCGAGGAAGCTAACATATGCACAATCAATGAGTGCATAATTTGGACAATGTGTATGATAAATTACCCCATATGACACTTCTCAAGGCTATGTTCTTCAGAGGCAAATGGCAACTTGAGATATTACCAAAAATGATAAAATATATATATATATATACAGCAGAATGAAATGAACCTGAACCATGAGCTCCTCCTTTGATGTGAAGGGAGACCAATCAAGAATTGTTTTCAAGTTGTCTGACCAATCATCCTTTGAGCTATAAATGATTGGCTCGGCCCAATTGCCAGATATGTCAAAATCTATCTGCAAGGAAAACAAAACTGAATGTATAAAAATATGAAAGCAAACAACATTTCCTGTTACATATTTGAACATTTGAGGAAAGAAATATCACCATTGGAACAATTACGTCATCTTGCCCAGTTTTCCGCAAAAAGGTATAGGATAGCAGACCCACACTTTGTGTTGCCCGGCTGAAGGACAAAAGGTTAAGAATTGAAAAGAATAAAATCTTATCATCAACTAAAAGTTACAAATTTAATTCCAGAAAATGAACTTCACATATAAATAACACAAAAAAGGACAAAAGCCTGAATGGAAAATATGCTCTTAAGAAAACTAGCAACTAGGGCTGGTAAACCAACCAGGCGCCTCTTAGCGGCCTTTGGCTCGGCTCGTGAAGGCCTTAGCTTACATGTCTAAAATTAGTTATTAGAACTAGGCTTAGACTTGTATAAAAGCTCGTTTCATAAGAAGGCCTCAGGCTCCAATTCAAAAGGTCGGCCTTAAAGCCTCCCAGGCTGGCCTAGTATATTAATTTTTATTTTTATTTTATATTTTTTATACTACTTTTAGTAACCCATTCTCTCTCCTCAATCCATTTCATCCCATTTTATTAGTTAAACAAACTTTTTGAATGATTTTGTTCTATATTACGCTGTTAAGATGTACATTGAATTTATGAGTATTTATGAAATTACTAGTGTTGTTGATTGTATATTCTGTTTGGATAAATTTTTGTTGTCTTATTTTGTTTAAACAGGCTAAACCAGGCTTTTATTTTTTGTAAATAAGTCAGGCCACAGGCCGATAATTATATTCATAACAGTTAACAGGCTTGGTCAGGCTGACTCATTTAAACACAGGCTTAGCCTTTTAAGATCAAAGCTCGGCTCGACTCGTTAACACCCATACTAGTAGCAACACACTACACGTAACACTAATGGATTGATTCTGAATATTTTTTTGATGTATTGCTTGTGACCCAAAAAGGGGGCGAACCGGAGCAGTGGTAAAACTGTTTCTTCATGACTGAAAGGTCATGGGTTCGAATCCAGGAAACAGCCTCTTTGCAATTATGCAAGGGTAAGGCTGCGTACAAGGATTTCCTCCACCCCACACTCGCTAGTCGGGTTTAACCGGGAGTGATTTTTTTATTGTTTGAGACCCAAAGGGTTCCTTATATACAGATTACAATTGGTAGTTCAAGAGTTGCAATAATAAAGAGTAATAAAAAGACACAGTAATCAAAGAGACTAACACAATAATCAAGGAGACTAACAACTAGTAGCTAACAAAAGTGGGCTTGTGTATAATACTCTAAAATATTCTACACTCCCCCTCAAGTTGGGAGATATATATTAATCATTCCCAACTTGTTAATCAAATCTTCAAACGTGGGCTTGTGTAATCTTTTGTTGAGGATGTCTGTCGTCTGCTCCTTAGTAGGTAATATATGACAAACATACACTACCATCCTCCAATTTTTCTTTGATAAAATGACGATCAACCTCCACATATTTTGTTCTGTTATGGTGAGCAGGATTTTGAACAATACTAACAATAGTCTTGTTATCACAATACAATCTAACAGGTAGGAAATAAGAGATCTTCAATTCCTCAAAAATTCTTCTTAACCAGATTCCTTCACAAATACCATGGGCTAGAGCCCGAAATTCTGCTTCTGCACTGCTTCTGGCAACAACTATTTGTTTTTTACTGCATCTATATAGATTTCAATCATCCTCTTGTGTCCCTTTTAAAGAGCATTCCTTGACCAGAGGTGTTTTTGAGGTATTTGAGGATTCTATAAACTGCACTAAGGTGTTTCTCCTTGGGAGAATGCATGAATTGGCTAACCATACTAACTGGAAATGCAATATCAGGCCGAGTGTGAGATAAATAGATCAGTTTCCCCACCAACCTCTAGTACTGCTCCCTGTCAACATCTTTCCCGTCCTCAATTCCCAACTTAATATTGGGTTCAACTGTTGGCTTGCACCCAAGCATTCCTGTTTCTTGTAACAGGTCTAGAATATATTTCTTCTAAGTTAAAGAAATCCTGCTTTACTACGAGCCACCTCCATTCCAAGGAAATATTTGAGAGATCCAAGATCCTTCAGTTCGAACTGGTTAGAGAAACACTTCTTCAAAGAGCTTGTCTCCTCACAATCATTACATGTGACAATTATGTCATCAACATAAACAATGGGAATAGCAATCTTGCCACTGTCTGAGTGTTTAAAAAATAAAGTACGATGTGTAAAAAACCAATTGAACCCAAAAGCTTAAGCCGTTAGGTGAGGCTACATTGATGGTTTTATATACCTCAACACGTCCCCTCACACGAGAGCTCACTGGGCTTGAAGGGTGGACCCACCTACCTGTGCGAAGAAAGAAATTCCACTAAAAAGAAAGGGGGGGCGGTGAGGAACGAACCCGGTACACCAAGGCTCTGTTACCATGTAAAAAATCAATTCAACCCAAAAGTTTAAGCTGTTAGGTGAGGCTACATTAATGGTTTTATATATCTCAACACGATCAATCTAAGCTTGGATAAATCCTCTTCCCTTAACGGCTTTAGTAAACTTTTCAAACCACTCTCTTGGAGATTATTTAAGAGAGACTTCTTCAACTTGCATATTTAACCGTCTCCTTTTTCAAAACCAGGTGGTGGATCCATGTAATGCAAATCACCATTCAAGAAGGCATTCTTTACATCTAATTGTTGCAAGGGCCAATCAAGGTTGGCAGCAAGCGATAGTAGAACTGGGATAGTGTTGAGTTTGGCAACAGGAACAAATGTCTCTAGATAATCTATCCCATGAGTCTGAGTGAATCCCTTAACAACCAATGTTGGACAAAGAAGAGTAGCATTTTTTTATTTGCCATCAACTATAAGTTTGCTAATTATAATTTTAGAATGTTATCTTCAGAAATTCTCAAGAGCGGATATATTAACATCTGTAATGACAAGTGCCACTTAAAAATATGACCACGAAAAGAATGCTTGCCAATGAAAAGAATTCTCATTGTGCCCAGGCACCCAGCCCACATATTCAGTGCTCGAAATTCAGGCTTGAAGTTTGTCAAGAATCAATTCAACTCAAAAGCTTAAGCTGTTGGGTGAGGGCCTTTTTAACGATTTATATTATTCTCTAACACGCCCCCCACACGAGATCCCATTAGACTTGAAGGGTGGATGATACATCAGGTCCAACCTACCTGAGCTAAGAAATTCCACAAGAGAAAATGGGAAGCGGTGAAGATTAAACCCGTGACACCGAGGCTCTGATACCATGTAAAGAACCAATTCAACCAAAAAGCTTAAGCTATTGGGTGAGAGCCTTTTTAAAAGTTTATATTATTCTCTAACAAAGTTTACAATGGTACTAGGAGAAGACAATTACAAGAAAACAAGGGTTGGTACTAGAATGAGAAAATTAAAGGAACGGGCAGCATCTTTTTGTGCTTCAATGGCAGGTAAATGATGGCCGGTCAGTGTTTGATGGAGTCAAAAGCTACACCATTTTCTCCCTCCTTTTTTTCTGCTTTAGAAGCAAAACAATGGAGGGGAAGAAGCGTCTCTTGAGCTCAGGGCTGGCTCAAAAGTCTAAGTTACTTTAGCCAAAACTATTGCCAAAAAGACCTACATTAATCCCTCAAAAAAGATCAAAATGGATCCACTTTGATTTGATATTCATAGGGACCAGGTGACTAATTTTTTTTTTATAATGGACTAAAGTGGGGACCATTAAGGATCAAAAAAGAATGATGATATATGGATGTATTGGAGTATATTCTCATATTTATTTTGGAGGATTGATAAGATTTAGAGGGGAAATGATTGATCAAACTATTGCCTGCAGCTTGTTATGGAAGCAACTAGATTATAAGCGGGTTCAAGCGTTAATTTAAATTTTCTTTACAAAAAAAAAAAATTTGGGGGCGCTACACCCCGAACCCCGCAACTAAATGTGCGGACATAAAGAAATTTGTCTGGGTCCGCCACTGATTACATGAAAACATGTCCCAACCAAACCCCAACTTTGAAACCAATTATATATAACAGTTCTCTAAAATGGATGTAAATCATGTCAAATATGGCCATCAGAACAAAGAAATAAAAATATTGGGTATTCAGTAATGCAAACATTCAAGCACTTGTGCTTGTCAACAATCTACTAGTACACTATGGTATCATTGCCACCGCACATACCTCATTAAATCTTCCCATACAGTTCAAGTGAATAGTTAACATCTGAAGGAAGACCAAATTTTTTTAAAAAATAAAAAAGGACAGGAAATAAGGGTCCGTTTGGTTTGTTTCTTGTTTTCATTCACTATAAAAATGTCACCTTGTTTTGACCATTTTCCTTTGTAAATTCTTGAAAACTATAATTAAAGTGAAAACAAGGTGGTATTTTGCTAAAAATTAGGGAAAATAATATCAACTGAAAATGAAAACCAAACAAATTCTAAGATAATTAAAATCCAATCACAAAAACCAATATATAAAGGATGAAAATGTACCTTGAACGCTTTGCACGACTGAAAACAATAACATCAGCACCCAATCTCATAGTACTAGTCTTGAATCCATTGCCATCTGGAACACATGATGTTATTTTACTTTGAAAAAAACAATTAGGTTTTATCACAACTAATCACATTCAGCCAACAAAAAAATGAAAAGAAATACTTTACAGAATAAGGTAAGAATAATAGACAAGTAAGTTGTAAATTAATAGCACGGGTATATCTTCCAGGAACTTTTAGTCATGACAAAAAAAAAAAAAAAAGAGGTATTAATGTGTCATGGCATCCCTGGGAAGATACTATCATCATGTTCATCCTAAAACAAGGAATGTAAACTTAATTTCTCTAGCACCTAGGTGTCTGGATTATAACCTACAGATTGGACAAGATGACATAGACGTAGAAAACAACAAAATAATCATGTAAGGATACAACTAACAATATAACCAGTTATCTCACCAAAATAATGTATCCTTTACGACTGTTTGGTTCTTTTTTTATTTTTTTCATTTAGTCATTATTTTGTCTCCTTTACAAAATCTTGAAAACAGGAAACAAAATGAAAACAACCATGTCCTTCACAAAATCTTGAAAATCAGAAACTGAATGAAAACTAGGTGGTGCTTTTGTAATTATTTGTGAAAACATATCAACAAAAAAAAAACAGAAAACAATACAAACAGCCTCCTCTTAAAAGACAGAAACGTATATGGACTAGTAAAAAATATAATGGGAGTATACTTCTTTAAGTCATATGTGGAAAAAGAAATGAATAAAATAAATTCAGTTACACTGTCCAATTGTTGTCTTTGACTTCTTTGAGGAATAGCCCAAGCTCATGCATTTTCGTATCAAGTCAGGATCCATTCCACCACCATCATCTTCATACAAAACATGTACTCCAGTAAGCCTTTGTTGCCAATAATTAACATATCAAGCCAATAAAAATTACTATAACAGTAGATATTATACATGTTTGGATAGCATACCCAGGAAACATAATGCTGGTGAATTATCCTTCATGATATCAAGCTTATCAACCCTTACAAAAGTTGCACCATTTTGAATCTAAACATAAAAACCAAAATTCAGTACTAGTCATGCTCTATAAAAACATCAGTTTTTAAAATAGCTTATTTTAAAGTTCCACCATATTGGCAAGGCTTGATTGGAGGTAAGTTTGCAAGTATGCTCGTCATTATGCAGTTTTACAGACAAGAAAATACCACTGAGATATTGTTGATTCAAATTAAAAATATATATTTAAGTGCCATTCGAACTATGAAAATATACTTTCATTCAATTCAAAGTATAGATTACTCCAAGACTACTACTCATGACACTAGTAACATGTCTAAGAGACTAAGATCCTAGAGGGGCAGGTCAAAACCCACCCATAGGATTACCTCAAGTCTCCAACTCCACGTATTTCTTCCAACAATGAGGCTACTCAACTCCCTAGAAGATAGTCAAAATCGAGATCCTATCTATAATCGGGAGATGAAAACACGTAAATCATGTGATCGTAACACGGATAATAAGATCCTACCTAAAATATAAAACTACATTCAAACATATATATATATAATAAACATAAATAAGAAAAATAAAGGAATGGAATTTATATTTATAGTGAATAAGTGTTTTATTTTTTCCTTAATAATTTATGTTTAATCCTTAAGCAGTACCTTAAATTAAGATACTCATCAACATATTTTATATTTTTATTTAAAAAAATTATTAATTAAAATACTAATAGCATGCATTCATAATTTTATTATTTTATATTTATTTTAAAATATTTAAAAGAATGATGAATGATGATAAAAATTAAAGATACAATTAGGAAGCATTAAAACAAATACAAGACATGAATATGATATAATTATGATATATGAATACGATAAAAAAATAATAAAAAAAAAAACCACTCCTCATTGAACCCGACTAGCGAGTGTGGGGTAGAGGCAATCCTTGTACGCAGCCTTACCCTTGCATAATTGCAAAGAGGTTGTTTCCTAGATTCGAACCCATGACCTTTCAGTCACGAAAAATTATAAAAATTAAAAATTATGATATATGAATACGATAAAATTAAAAAATTATAAGATAAATGGCATATAATATTAATATAAAAAGACAAATCTTAAATTAAATTTAAAATATTAATATTTCATTAGTCCACTTTAGTCCTTGTAAATATAATAAAATATTATTATTTATTAAATTATTAAAGTATCCACTTGTACTAATATGCAAATTTAAAAAATAACTAAAAAAAAAAAACATAAATTAGAAGTACCCTAACAGAATCACAATAACAAATAGAATTAGAGTAGATTGCTGCTCAACAGAAGCATGTAACAAAAGCGAGAGACTGAATCAGCAGAAGATACTGAAAGCTATGAAACAAGGGTAGGCCATCGAAGAGAACGAAACAGGACCAATACAGAAGAGACCGGACGAAGAATAAAAGGTCGAACCAGTAACAACAGAACACAAACACCAACAGTTGGCAGCACCAGTAGCGCAATTCGTCTCATTATGCTTTGGAACAGAATAGAAACAGGAACAAAATGGGGGTTAAATTTTGTGTAAAGATCAGGTTTCAGTTGAGTGAGTGGGTTTTGGAAAAAGGGTTTTCATAAAGATTGGTGAGATCTTCCAATCCTACAATCCCATGATCATGCACGGCGATCTCACTAATCTTAACAAAACATGATCTAAGGTGCAAACAGGAACGTAAGAGGAGATAAAACTCATAAGATCATAATATAAAAGAAATTTTAACTACCTTGGTAACACGGAATCTCCAGGGGAGGAATGATCACCAAGCATGACTACTAGTCAAAGGGGATTATAACCCATTCACATGGAGAACACAAATTTTTATCCAATCCTTTAACCGGGGAAGCCAACCCATGTTGGTAGACTAATTTTGAAATGCCATAATATAAAGCCAACCGAGAGAGCACTTAAAGCCAACAACTAACATTTAACCACATATCTTCACGTGGATTAACAGAACTATCTCACAGGCTAGAAAAGAGTAGATTATTTTTGACTTAAATCATACCTCATCAACAGCATTATCCACTAGCTCAGCAATAGCTGCCAATAATGAAAGGCACATATGAATAAAAGATAAGTGCATCATATACTGAAATTCTGACAAAGTTGTCGCAAAAAAAATAAAAAAAAAGGTCTTAATTCAACATTTAAAAGAAGCATTAAGATATTCTAAATACTCTTCTTCATGCAATCCAAAATCAACTATGAAGCCCATTATTTTTATTACTAACCCTCCCCACTTCCCCACCGAAGTCATAGAAACAAACTCAGACAGCAATTTGAAACCTAAATCAATAAGATATGAACAAGTCTTTTCACTTCTTGAATGCACACAAAGAGGGTCTTTGTTTGCTATTTCCCGGTTAAAACTTCATAAAGACTGAAAGCATAACTTGTGTCTGGCTCTAGACTTGCCAAGCAACCAACTTCATTAGTGGTAGCAATTTGCAGTAGTTGCATGAAAGATCAACCACTATCTTCCAAAAAAACAAAACCAAAAAAGAAATCATACGTATCTTGACGAACAGATAATTACATGCTAAAACACGCAAAACAAAAATAAGGGAGAAAGGATTTAAAAATCAAATTTTTTATTATAAAAGATTTCAAAGGCAAATGAATTCTTATTTCAAAACTCTCAAACTAAGAATTCTATTTATAATCAAATCAACTACCAAAATTTGTTCTTACAAGCAACTATTGTTACAAATACAAGTGAGCTCAAGAAAGCACACCTCCAAAAGCCCACTTATGCGAAGTTGCGTTAGAATGAAGAAACTTGGGATGAACCCGGGCATGTTCCAAGTGACCTGAAATTAGGGTAAAATCAGTAAGAGAATAATGTGAATTGTAATAATTAAATTACCAACAAAAAAAAAAAAAACGCCACAGGGCTAAATGCAAATTGCAAAACCTTGAAATGCCGCTGGCTTCGAAGCGGGACCAACAACGTAATCTCCAGCTTTCCAGAAACTTCGAGAATCAAGGGTTTGGCGGTCAGAGATCGAAGGAGCTGAAATTGACGCACGGGTTTCCTGCTGCAGGACCTCAATTTGTAGCGCGGCCACCGATTGAGTCTTCTGCGAAGACGCGGCGTTCTGTGTGGGAGCGGCGGAGTCAATGTCCATGACGGGGACGTCGTTTTTCTCTGTTTTGGGAAGCACAGACATGGTTGCGACAATCAGAAATCGAGAACTCTCAAGAGTCCCCAAGACACAGGGTTTTAAGATGAAACTTCTCTATAAGTTACGCGGGGATTATATATTTGATATTTTGGTAAAGGATCTCCTAACAATATCAATTAATCTCGCGGTTACATTTATTATATTGATGGAATGGTTATATTTATTTCCTTTTTATATGGTTATGATTTCCCAAATTTCATATTTTATATTTATTTCTTTATATAATTATGATTTCTCATATTCAATACTTTCACTTTAAATATGGGAAATCATGACCATACAAAGATGGAAATAAATATAATTGTTGAATCAACATAATCGATTTAACGGTGAGATTGATTGGTAGTAACATGATAGTAATGTAACTTGGTTGTTAGAATATCATTCCCCTATATATTTTATTATTTTTGTTGGGGAAGGATATCGTAACAACCAAATTGTGTTACTACCACGTTACTACCAATCAATCCCACCGTTAGATCGTTTATGTTGATCCAACGGTTATATTTTTATTTTTGTATGGTCATAATTCCTAAATTTAATACTCTATATTTAGTGTCATCTTTGTATGGTTATTATTTCCTATATTTAATGTTTTCACTTTAAATATGAAGAATCATAACCATATAAAGATGGAAATAAATATAATTGTTGGATCAACATAATCCATCTAGCAGTAAAATTAATTGGTAGTAACACAATTTAATTGTTACAATATCCTTTCCCATTTGTTGTTTCGGTAAAAGATGGAATATAAATTTTAACCTATCAATGTGTAAAACGGAAAAATCGAAATTTTTTTAATATAATATAATTTTTATTTAATACATATAAGAATAGGAATAACCAATTAAATATTTAAATTTCATAACATAAATATAAGATAAATAATTTTTCGTACTTTGTTACAACATGTCACAGAAAAAAATTAATTTATAAATTATTTATTTTATATTTAGTTAACAAAATAAAATTAAGATTAAAAAAAAAAAAAGAACGTGTCCGAGCATATCCCCAAATGTTGACTGCGTGTCCTCAAATATTGACCGCGTGTCGGAACGTGTCGGAGAGTTGATCGTCCCACATGCATATTTCGGAGACCCTGTCCTTAGATCAACCTATATTGAACTTGGCGGCCCCAAATGCTCTTTCAAACTTTCTCAAAACATAGTTAGAAATCTCTCTCCTTTATGACATTTTAATGGTGCATTTAGTTTCTTCATAGCATAGCAAGTGATTATGTGAATCTAAATTTGTGAGTGTGATCAGTGATAGAGGTCGTGCTATAAATTTTTGCGAGAGGCTAAATAATATATATTTTAAAATTCAAAATCAAAACAAAAAACAAATATAATTAAAATTTTATATAAATAAAAATACTCACAATACAATATAATATAATATAAAATGTTTAAAAGCATCTATTACAAAAATCAATATCACTTTACTTAAGTCTTGCTCTACAATGTTTTGCAGTATTAATTCTTCTATAAACACTTAACTAAATCAGAATCAAGAGATTAAGGGCTTGTGGCTTGGTAGGAAGCCTTATAACGTAAAACGTAAAGAAAAAACGTAGTCTTTATGTTTATGCTTATGAGCAACGTTGTTGATATGATTATTGGTCTAAATCAGATTGTGATTCTGCTGTGTTGGACCTTGAGCTGTGTGGACTCTTGGCTTTGGACTGTTAGCTAGCAAGGTAAGCTTTCGTGTCCTCGGTTTAGCAATTGTTTGGTTCCACCATTGCCCATGGGGGGATGGTTTATATGCATGATGTGTTTTCATGTATTATATATGAAATGCTATAAAGCTATTAAGTGCAATCTCTTATAATATGTATGTGGTGTTACGCCTAGACAGAAGGCCAAGGGGTGGTCCTATAGGTGGGTACAACAAGGGCTGGTACTATGTGGGTAATAGACGTATTCCTGCACTCTTCTCTGATCAGTAGAATAGTTATAACACACATGACATGATTATCTGCTGCATTGCACTATTTTGGAACTTATATTGAATAAATTCTTTTGAACTTATATTTGCACATGTAAGTGAGCTTGGGGTAAAGATCCTTGAGGACCCATTGTATTACTGAGATTTCTTGTTTAGAGATCTCACCCCACATTTGGGGACGCTTATTTCAGGTTCGGGTAATTTGGGGGCTGATGCCTCTAGCGACAGGAGACCGGAGCTTAGTTGATTATATATGTTGTATGCTGACATGACTGGATATTGGATGTTGTTTATATTTTGTCATTATTATGATATTTGAGTTGAGGATCTGTTGGGCTGTGTTGCCCTATTGGTGAGCATGGGAATTGTCCACGCCACTTTGACTTGTTTATGCTATTTTAGTTTGAGTTGTAATAATGTATCAGGATGTTGTCCGGACTATGTGTTGTAGATCCGTGACTTAGATACTCACACTTTATTTATATATTGAGGTATTTCAGTTAGCTGTCTTGCAATTTACATACAAGCGATGTTTTTATGAAAATGATTAAGTAATCAACTTGGCTAAGTATAATGACGTCATAATTGAATTAAAGAAAAATTTATTTCGCAATTTTAATTAAGCGCGGCTTAATACGATGACATGTTAACAAACCGGGTATACACGGGGTGTTACATTTTATGGTATCAGAGCACTTTCTACGGAAAAGTCTGTATGTGTTGCAATAACTTAGGATGTTTGATGTAAGTCTGTATCTTGTGTTCTCTCTGTTTGGTTTTATTATGATAATGCATATGTGACCACATTGCGTGGGCCTGATTAACTCATTCTTTGTATAACTTGTGCAGAGTCATGGTACATCCAAGGAGGAACCAAGGTAATAGTGAAGGTCAACCTGATCCTGTCCTGACTGCATTAGCTGAGATGCAGGCGACCCGACAAGCCGACCAGGAGGCCATGAGAATGGTACACCAGGCTATGCTGGGCGCCGTCAGAGAGGCGAACAGGAAAGCCACAGAGGATATTTTGGAGGAGAACTGTATGGCGAACATGACTATGATGAGAGTCATGTTAGAGGAGATGAGGGTTGTTCCTGCTGTTGGCCAGTGTCCTCCGCCACCGCCTCCACCTCCACCCAGTCTTCAAGATGACGGTCAGAGTCAGGTGGGTGATGGCAGTCACCTTACGGGGGCCATGCAGACCGTCCCTGTGTTTGTTGAGGACCGAGACGAGATAGACCGTAGGCTGAATGCTTTCCGTAAGCATAAGCCACCTTCCTTTGATGGGCCTTTTGACCCCATTGTTGCTGCCCGATGGCTCCAGGCCCTGGACAGGATCTTCAGGGTGATGCAGTGTATAGACCCGCAAAAGCTGATGTTTGCGACCTACATGTTAGAGGGAAACGCACACGAGTGGTGGATGAACACCTCTCATGCTTTTGAGATGCAGGGTCATGTGATGATATGGCCATTCTTTGAGGATTGCTTCCTTGGTCGTTACTTCCCTATGGATGCGCAGGAGAGGAAACAGGGGGAGTTTGACAGATTGGTGTAGGGCTCGACGTCAGTGGATGAGTACCTGGTCAAGTTTAATGATCTTGTAAAGCTCGCACATTTTCGGATGGTGATGCTTATTCCTACATTCTTGGCTGCTAAGTTCCGTAGGGGACTTAATGAGGTGATTGCAGATCACATTGCTGGAGCTGCCTCCAAACACTTTGGTACACTGGTACAGCAGTGTAAGGACATAGAGGATGTCTGCATTACTAGTAAGGCCAAGCGGGCCAAGGTTGATGAGACGAAGGGAACAGGTGGTTCCACCTCCTGGAAAGACAGGAAGTTTGCTGGAAAGGGTAAAGGAAAGTAATTGGCTGCTAGGCAGGCGCCTGGTCAGTTCAAGAGGACCTCTACGCCGGGGAGTGCAGCGAGGCCTCCGCCTCCCAGATGTACAGGATGCGGGAGGACTCATTTGGGGTCATGTGCTACCGGCCAGACTATTTGTTTTCAGTGTGGCAAGGAGGGTCACTATACTAGAGATTGTCTGTCGTCGATGGCGGGAGCTGATGCAGTTAGGGCAGTTCCACTTCAGATGGTTCCCCTTCCACCACCAGCGGCACCTGTTGTGCCACCTGCCACGGGGCGAGTGTATACCTTGGATCGTCAGCAGTCGGACCGAGCTCAGAACCTTGTGAGAGGTACTATCATAGTTGGTGGATCATATGTTGATGTATTGTTTGATTTCGGGGCTACTCATTCATTTATTGCTACCTCGAATGCTGTGGGGCTTGAGTTGCCCACTTATGTTCTTTCTCCACCGTTGCGGGTGACCACCGCCACCGGAGAAAAGTGTGATTTCTCCATTGTTCATCGTGATGTGGTGTTTCAGTGGGATGGTCGTGACTTCTCAGTGGATCTGATAGGATTGCCGATGGCCAACCTTGAGGTTATCCTGGGCATGGATTGGTTGTCCAGAAACTGTGCATTGATTGACTGTTGTGTCGAGAGAGTGGCGATGTCTCCGTGTGGATCCACAGCCAGTTCCTCGCCGCTCATTACAAAGTGAAAACCAGATTGTTCCAAATTAGAAATAGAAATAATGTTTCGAAAAATTGACGGAACATAGAAACAATTATTCAAATGTAAAGAAAGGCTCGTAGGCAACAAAAGAGCCACATCCCCAACGGCTAATGCAGCAACTCTTGCTCTATTCTTGACGCGGAGATTGACCTAATTCTTCTTCAGCTTCCTAGGACTCTTTGGTACCTGCAACATATTGCAGATGTGAGATCCACAGCCAGTATCTAATACCCATGAAGCTGAATCAACACTTGAAAAATTAATTTCTATAGTGAACATGCCAGAGGCTGAAGCATCATCATGCTTCATTCCCTTGAGGCTCGCAGGGTATAATGGGCAGTTCCTCTTCCAATGTCCTTCCTTCTGACAATGGAAGCATACAGTTTTAGCATCGTCCTTGGATTTCTCCTTTCCTTTCCCTTTGCCCTTGCCCTTCTTCTTCTTGGGCTAACCTTTGGGCTTGAGCTTATCTGATTCTACAGACTTTCCCTTACCCTTGGTCTTTTTAGGCCCGCCAATCAGAAGAGCTTGGGTCTTGTTCCTTTTAACAGCACCCTCAACAGTGGTCAAGAGATTCAACAACTCTGCGAGTGTTGTCTCCATCTTGTTCATATAATAGTTGACCACAAAGCCATTAAATGAAGGTGGCAAGGACTGCAAGACTAAGTCAACACTTAGCTCATGGTCCATGATAAAACCCAGAGAAACAAGCTTCTCTATCAGCCCAATCATCTTGAGGATGTGCGGTCCAACCGCCATACCCTCAGTCAGCTTACAGCCAAACAACTCCTTGGAGGTTTCAAAACGCTCAGCCCTCCCTTGCTTATCATAAAGCTCTTGCAGATGCAAGATTATGGAGGGAGCATCCATATGCTCGTGCTGACACTGAAGCTCCGTAGACATAGACTCAATCAATATAGATACTGCCTGCTCATTGTCTGCCAAATGCTATCTATAAGCTTCCCACTCATACTGGTCATACCCATCTTGCCCTTCAGCAGGGGCAACAGGAACAGGAGAATCCAGAACATATGCTTGCTTTTCAGAATGTAAAACTATTTTTACATTCCTATACCAATCGGTGAAGTTTGGTCCAGTTAACTTGTTAGTATCCAGAATAGAGCGTAAATTCAAATTTTCGGCCATAACTCAATTTCTGAAAATAAAGATAACCATACATAAGTATTTCATGATAATAACCAAAACGGAGACCTTTTAAATGTATTTGACCCTCCCACTATTTTATTTAAAATCAATGACCCTCGGTGGTTGATTTAGGGTTATCCTTCACAAGGACATCCTTAGTGGGCTAAGAGAACGACTAGGTCCATTAGTCTCCAGCTGAGCTTGCAAAACTAACTTATCTAGTGGGTTGGTCTTATCAACAATATCTCCATATCTTCTCTTAGATCATCAGTTGATAACTCCTTGTCACTTAGTGTTACATCACTTTGTAACAACTTGGCCCATTGCTCTAGATGCATAGACCCGACTGAGCCTGCAATTTATGCATCTAGTTTAGCACAAACCATCATCCTAAGTGTTGTACACTTCAAATGGCACCCTTACCCGACTAAATGATAGGTCTTAGCTGAGCTAGAGAGCACTATTATGTAGAAGGGATTTGAATGTCATCGATGATGAGAGGCAATCAAAAACATGTTAGATAATTTTATTTGAGGGTTCATTCTAGTCTCATCATTAGCTATTCCTTTTCCTTTATCTTGCATGCATATTATAATAACTATCATATAGTTTTCCCTTTTAAACGGCTTGTTTAAACATGCATACTAATTGAGGAATGATCGCATTTATTATAAGTATGCATACTAGTCGCAAATTCAAAAATTCAAAATTTAAAATTCAAAATTCAAAAGGTAAACAGAATTCACAATTCCGAATAACAACTTTAAACCTTTGAAATTGAAATTTTAAATTTTAAGTTTTTGAAAATTCGAATTTCTATAACAAACACACATGCATACATGATTTCAAAAATCATAAATTCGAAATTTAAACGCAAGTGGATGATCATGGTGCCTTCTGTTTTTCAATCCAAAGCATCTTCAATCCTCAGATCATCTTCTTGGCCGAAACATCTTTGTGCTCCATGGACTTACATTTTGAACTTCATCGATTTAAAATTTACATCAAAAAATTATATAGAATTTAAAAAAATGCAAAATTTTAAATCGTGACAAAACAATCTCATTTAACCAAAAGAATTAAAATATATATAAACAAACATTCAAAGCACCATGACCATCCAATAATCAAAGTACCTATAAGAAGGTTAGAGGCATGCAAAATAATATACAATTGCTAAGCATTATCGAATTCATCTTCAAAACATGATGAAGATTCATAAAAACAAAATTGTGATGCGGCTGCCCACCATGTAGGCCGCGGCTATGATGGTGTCATCACCATCATGTTTTTTTGACAATTCTAGTCCAACTAGATTTAAAACCCATCTTTAGCCCCAAGACTCTCTTGGTCGCCACTTTGTGTCCACAAAATGATGTCTCTTTCACATAATCACAAAAATTAGTACTTTCATAAAGAATAAATTTTAAAGAATCTTGTTCAAAAAGATGAAGATTTCAAAACCAGTTTTTATAAATCCGATATCGGATTTCTAACCCCATTCATTTGCAGCAACGAACCAGGCTCTGATACCACTTGAAGGTTTGAAAACTGCACCATAGTCATACTATGGAGCGCATACATGGGTGGAAAAATAAAAAATTTCGCAGCGGAAGCATATACCATCTATACACCCCATGTATGAATGCTTTACGTTGAAACAATATGGGGTTTCAGAATTACCTTTTCACTTATAGGCTCAAAAAGATGACGCCCTCCAACGGTGATCCATACAGTTATCTCCTTCATGTTAGCGGGAACTCTTTCTCCTTGATCCCTCCTTATAATGGTGTCTTGAGGCTAGGTGATGATGCAAAAAGGGTGAGAGAAGAAGAAAGGTAGGAACTTTTCCTAGAACCCTAAGAGGAGAGAGGGAGCATCAGTTTTCTTCAAAAGAAAAAAAAATCTGATCAACTGCATCACACACTTCCTTTAGTTAGTTGCACATTTTGGTTGGTGAGAGGATCTCTCTTTGCTTGATCCTCTCACTTAATCAACTGACCAAAATGTTGGGAGCTTCATGACTTGAATTCAAAATTCAAGTATGGATCATATCTATTTGTTCCATGAAATCTGATGCAGAATCCAGTTAAGATCTCTTCCTCCACATAGGCGCCCCTTTCCCCTGCTTCCCTCAGAAACTTTGTTGCAACAGTATTCATTTGAATTCTAAATTCAAATGAAAAAGTAGTTGAGAGAATTTTCATCCAATCTCTATTGGATAATTCTTTTAAATAATTTTAAATTATCCTTAACAAATTAACCTCTTAGAATTTAAAATTCAAATTCAAATTTCAAATTTCAAATTCCAATTTGAAATTTAAACTCAAATATAAATTCAATCTTATCCGAATTAGTAATTCGAATTAGAAATTCAATTTCAAATTTCAAAAAATTCAAATTTCAAAATTCAAATTTCAAATTTGCCCAAACCTTATTTTGGTCAAGTTAACTCTTTAACTTACTGGGATTCATGCCCCGAGGCCTCTTTGGCCTACCATCATATTTGGGCCCATTAGTGGAGAAAACTCTTTCACCACTAATGCCCCAAAAGGGCGCATGGATCAAGTGGGCTTGGAGTCTCTACTCCAACCCAACTTGACTCATAGTCTTGACAAAGCCCAATAACTTATTATTGGTCAAAACTTGTTATAACTTGCAATAAGGAATAATCTTTGTGTGTGACCCATTAGGCCCAATTACTTACTGACATAAATAAACTTGAACCAGTTAAACTCCTTTAAAATGCCCAATCCATTTAATGACTACATGATACACTAGCAATGCTCTGTAGCCCCTGAACTAATTGAGTTGATCAAGTGATCTACCTTTCTGATCTTGATACCGTGCCAGCATTATCCCTCACATCGTCGGTCACATTTAGTCGAGAGCAAGGATAGAGTATCATCTCTCTTTATTGACTAAACATAATATTTCACA
The DNA here is from genome assembly GCA_032173675.1 of Gastrolobium villosum. NCBI lineage: Eukaryota > Viridiplantae > Streptophyta > Magnoliopsida > Fabales > Fabaceae > Gastrolobium > Gastrolobium villosum. The sequence goes on along the minus strand of JAVKPL010015127.1, from coordinate 8,118 downwards.
GAACTAGGAATCTTCTTCTATTGACTCTAAGACAGATCATGACTCTTCATGATCTCTTATTATGCATAGATTCCCAAGTCAACTATAAGTCATCTCAGCCCTACCGGTCTTTGTGAACGACTAATCCCTTATAGGGGATTGTGAGTCCTTTCGGGATGTCCATCTATACTCATGTATTCGAGTTATACCCAAGAGTACACTGTTCTCCCCATTTTCAGGCGAATAGAGTTGTACTGTCAAAGTATAACTCTAAGATATAGTATTCGATGACATCCTTAAGTCTAGGAAGATCCGCACTACCAAACATTCAGAGACTTTTCAAATCCAATGATACTTTCCATAATGAGTCCTTGTGGAGTCTCTAGGGGGTCAGTTTAGTGTTATCTGTTCTCCAACAGATTCACCCACGACATCAGCTAAGGCATCACCATGCTTGCATTCCATGAGGTCCCTACCTTGTATCTCCATACAAGTAGATGATGTCGTACTAGTCTTATTGAGATCACCAATACCCTTTCTTGGTGATTCAAGACCAGGAATAGATTTTATGTAATAGACATTCAGTGTCCTTGAGTCCTCATGATCATGATCCCTTTCATAGACCCTCGATTGTACACCTGTTCTATTCCTAGGGTCTTTATCTTTAAACGTATATTTACAATGAAATATTGGCGAGACATAAATATGATAAAGATAAATTTTGCTCAAATTTATTAAACATGAAATACTAAATAGAAAAAGGTGTTCATCTGATAAAATAGATTGTCTCTAGAACACCTATATACTAACACCACTTACCTCGAATATTACTAGCTATATCATATCCTTAACCTCAAACATTTTGAATATCGAGACTATGGTGACAAAATGTTGATTGTTCTTTCTTTCATATACAAGACTAAAAAACTTTCCTATATAAAACAATCTTTATTTATGAATCTCATAGCAATCGACATATGCTCTTTGCTAGATACATTGTTAGTTTCAACAACAATAAGAAAAAATTTAGCAATGTCAATTTTTTCTCGTATTGTAGCCTTTACTGATGTGCCTCTGGCAGTTGTAGTTTTCCAAGCTGAAAATGATGAGAATTAAGTCATAGGAAAGCACTTTATATACATATTTACTTATTATATTGACTTTTCTATCTCAATGACATTTCTCACCTATTTGTTATGTTTATATAGGGAGAAAAGGTAGAAAATACGGAAGTGTAAAAAGCTTGGTGGCGCGAATCCACACGGGTGGATGATCTATACTGCATCAGATTGCTTGGGCCAAAATTCCAGAGAAGTGGCGCAGCTTAGCGCCCCACTGGCGCAAGTCTGCGCAGTTGCGCAGTACAAATGATAGGGATCTGGCGCCGACCAGCGCCACAGTGGCGCGGTCCCACGCCAGTTTGCGAGAATAAAGTACCGTGATTTTAAGAGGGCAAACTTGGAAGAAGGAAAGACGGCCTATAAAAAGGATGCTCATCATAGAATTAGGGATCGAATTCCTTCAGAGAACTGTCGTGCTTCAGAGAGAGAGCTCCCGAGAGATCTTCTTCATCTTTTGTTCTTCCATTCTTCTGTTTCTAGTTTACGTTAGATCTTTGTAGATCAGCCATGACAATGGTTGGCTAGTACTTTTTATTGTAGTTAGGGTCACGAACCCTATGTGAACCCTTGTTGCAACGAATTGATTTATATTTACTCGTTCATATAATTATCTTTATCTCTACTCTATGCGTAATTTCTATCTTCTTTGTTAGAACTGATCAATCTAATAGTTGATGGTGGTTTGAGGGTTAGAACCCTGGATAGGAATATTGGGATTTTGATCTTGAAAGGGAGTAGAATAACAATTTGTATGCGTGCTAGGAATAGACGTATATATTATTGCAGATGCTTAATTTATCGTGTTCATTGCTTAATTTCATGAGGAACATTGCAAGGAATTGGGGTTCCAATTGGGATTAAAGGGTTAATCTTGCAAGGAATTGACGGTTAGCTATTTAATATTTTTAGATGATAAATTATCTGAGTATTTATTTAAATGAGTATTTTAAATCAATCTAGAGTAAGAAGCAGATCTTTGTTTTATTTTTCATAACCAAAAAACCCTAAAAATACATTCTTGCTTTTAGTTCTTATTTTTTTTTTATCAAATCAACAATATTTGTCACACCTACTTGTACTCTTCATATCTTAAAAGGAACGATTATTTGATATTTGATTACAATCCCTGTGGAGACGATACTTTTCTTATCATTATATTACTTATGCGATCGGTACACTTGCCGGGTAGCATCATTTACCTATTGAGAGAAATTAAAGCATGAATAATTTATTTATTTTTTAATTTGAGGGGAACTATATAAAGTATTTTGAGGAGAATTTTCTAAACACCTGTTGTAACAGTAGCGGAGCCAGCCCATTCATTGAGCTAGGGCCAACAAAAATTTAGGTGGGACTTAACATTAAATTTTATCCAGAAACTTAGTCGTGGTTATTAAAAACGTGGCTAATTTTCGAATTTTAGCTCGGGCCAAAGCCCCTGCCCCTTAGTGGCTTCGCCACTGTGTTGCAACTTCTTGATTATAAGAAGCTAAAAGCACAATTATGCACTGGGTGAATATATTTCTCAACATGACGTAGAAAAGCACAATTATCTCCATCATAAACTTTTTTTCCAATTTCTAAAACTCAAGAATAAATGTACTTAATCTCAAACATCCACTACCACTTGGTCTAGTAAATAAATAATATGAAATAAAATACAACATATTTTGTTGGAGAATATTATAACCAGGATGGAAACATATCAAACCAAGTAAAACAAAAATGTTGTTGATGCTTTTGTGGTCCAAACAAAGGATAATCTTCACACTTGCATTTATATTACCCTAGTTCAAGATAAAAGCAAAAAATTTCATCTTTTTCATTATTAGGATATTTCTATATTAGAGGATGTAACGAAGAATCCTTTAATAACTTCTTAATTTTCAATTCTATGAGATTTTAAAGGAGGAATCTCATGATTTGAGGTTTCAACATTTGGAATAGATATTTGAGATTTCAGCATAAAAAATAGACAAGCACAAAGGCTCAACATTTTTTCTCTTAAAATATGCATAAATTGTAACACCATTCCATATAGCAAAATAAACTGCAAAGATCAATACACATCAAACAAAGGCCCAACATTTTTGCTAAAAAGGAATGTTCCAAATCCAAACCTATCAAAGTACAATCACTTGAGCAAGTGGTACAATCACTTGAGCAAGTCTCAGTCATCCATTCACATACAAAATACATCAAACCCAACAACAACATGCCACATAGCTTCACAACACTTATGTTAAAGATCTCACCTTTGGATCAACCTAGATTTGATACATAAGTTACAAATGCTCTCCTTCACGAAACATACATTAGAGATCCCTCTCCTTTACGGAAATTTTGTTGTGATTGTATTTGAGTTTCTTCATGGTAGGTAGATTTTTAATCCAAGATTGTGTGTAATAGTGTTATGTGTGGAACCAATGCACTCAACGAAAAGAACATAAAGGTTCAACGATTTTGATGACAACAAACAAGCATGGAAAGAAAGTCTCATGGTGCAACCATAAAAAAGAAGTCCAAACAAGATCAAGACTCAAGCTTCAAAGAGAAGTCTCTAAGTCCAAACTCAAAATATATAAAGGACTTAGGATCATTTGTAAATTGATTTCTTACGTGAACAAAGCTCAAAGCTTTTTTCAAATACATGCATTAAATCATCGATTAACATTCAAATACATTTCTAACATGAAAATATATTTTTAATGTTCATAAATTGTTTAATCAATATTTGAAACTGTTTTAAATCAAGAGAAAACCATGTTAGGGTAAAATCCAACCTGTTAACAGGTTGGTAATCGATTACCCAACCATGGTAATAGATTACCCAATCAATGGTAATCGATTACCCACTGTACAGAGACAAAAATAACGGCTATAAAACGGCTAGTTTGCGAAAATGAATAGGAAATAGGCCTTGGGGGCCCTCTATAAATAGAGGCTACTGTTCCCATTGATGGGACACACTTCTTGATCATTATTGCTCATTAATTCTCATCCTATTTGCATTATTCTTGTCTTCTTATCATAAAATCTCTTTGAGCTTTACTCTTGTGAGAGTGTCATATACCATTGTTCTTCAACTTGTATTATTTGTACTTTGAGAGTACTTAGCCATTGTTAAATACCTTCATTTGATTTATTGAGTAGTTAGGGGAGTGAACCCTATACACTTGAAAGGTCACCAAATTCCTAAGAAAATTTGGAGTGAAAAGTTGTAAGGCATCAAGAGCCCGAAATCTTGAAAAGTTGTAGTGGTTTGTCAAGCACCCTCAAGATTGATAGTTAGTGAAAAGAATTGATCAAGCGGCTTCAGTCTGGACGTAGGTCACAGTGGTGGTGACCGAACCAGGATACATCTAGTTTGCAATTTCTCTAACCCTAATCTCTTTATTTACGTATTGAAATTGCCTTTTTAGATTGTCTTTATATACTAGCTTGATTACTTTGTTATTCTTTTTCTTGCTCCTACGCTTAAATTATTTCTTATTAAATCGCTTTATTGAAGAAATAGTCTTTAAAACATCAAAGGAGGTACTTTGTGAAAAGATTTTGTAAAACTCAATTCACCCCCCTCTTGAGTATTGAAGCCACTTGTCCAACAAGTGGTATCAGAGCCTGAACTCTTGTGTAAAGAGCTTAACCGCTTCAAGAGAAGGGATGGCTTCTTTGAACCATGATATGCCCCTTGAGGGATCTTCTAGTACTAGACCTCCATTTTTCAATGGCGTCGATTATTTTTATTGGAAGAGTCGAATGAAAATATTTCTTCAATCTAATGATTTAAGAGTATGGAGTATAGTTGAAAAAGGGTATACACTACCTACTATGAAAAATGAGAAAGATGAAGATGTTCCTAAAGACACAGATAATTACACTGATGATGAAATTAAGAAAGGAAATTGGAATGCTAGAGCTCAAAACTTAATCACAAATGCCTTAGGTCGTGATGAATACTTTCGTGTTTCAAACTGTAAGAATGCTAAGAAAATATGGGATATTCTTCAAATAACCCATGAAGGAACTAGTGATGTTAAATTTACAAAATTAAATGCACTCACTAGAGAATTTGAAATGTCTCAGATTCATGAAAATGAAAGTATTCAAAGTATGCAAAAAAGATTCACACACATTATCACTCATTTAAATGCTTTAGATAAATCTTTTACTAACCTTAAATTGATTTCTAAGGTGATGAGAAGTGTGCACAATAGAGAATGACAACCCAAGTTGACAGCTATTACGGAATCAAAAGATCTGAAAACCATGGATCTTGCAACCTTGTTCGGCAAGTTTCAAGAATATGAAATGGAGCTAACCAGAATAAGCTTGAAGGAACAAGCAATCAAGAAAAGTAAGGGAATTGCCTTGAAAGCCTCAAAACCAAGCAAGGAAAAGGATGAGGAAAAAGAAGATTGAGATTCCGAATATGGTCTTGGTGAAGATGAAATGAGTCTCTTCGTAAAGAAGTATGGAAAATTCTTTAAGAAGAATTTCACAAAGAAATCATCATTTCCTCCTAGAAGAAGATCTAAAGATGAAGGATCCTCCCAACTCACCGTCACTTGCTTTGAATATGGATAAGTCGGTCACTACAAATCGGATTGTCCAAATGCTCAAAAGAAAGACAAAAATGAAAAGAAGCAAGGCAAGGATAGAAGGAACTTCAAGAAGGCTTATCTCGCTTGGGATGACGAATCTAGTTCCTCCGATGATGACTGCAAGGAAGAAGCAAACCTATGTTTCATGTAAGATGGAAGACCATCGGAGAAATCAAGTAAAGAAACCCAACATATATGTCTAATGGCAAATGAGGACAAAAATGAATCCGAAACTGAGGTAAACTCATCTTGCTCTACTATTTCCCCTTCATATGATGAGTTGTCTGACATGTTTGAAGAAATGCATAATGAAACACTAAAATATGTTAAAACTCTTAGAGCATCAAGAAAAACTATTAGTTATTTGGAAAAACAAGTTGCATCTTTAGAAAATGAAATTAAAAAATTGAAGGATGAAAATGAAACTCTCAAATTACTTGATGCTAGCATTGGTTGCATCAAATTCCTATCTTCAAATGATCATGCATCTTCATCATCATGTACATCATGTAAAGATCTAAGCAATGAAATTGATGATTTAAATGGAATTCTAAGCAAATTCACATGTGGAAGAGATAACTTAAATGTGTTGCTTGGTAAACAAAGATGCATGTTTAACAAATCCGGTTTAGGCTTTGACACTAGCACACAAGAAAAATCATATAATTTTTTTTTCATTTCTCCATCCTACATGACAAGTAGCCCATTCATTAAATGCTTTCATTATGGTGGAAAAGGTCATAGTGCTTCCACATGTAAAGTTAGAAGGAATGGTATTATTGGGAAAAAGAAAGTATGGGTTCCTAAGGGAACTAAGCCCAAGACTAACACACAAGGACCCAACATGATGTGGGTACCAAAGATTAAATCTTGACTTTGTGATGTAGGTTTGTTTGAAAGCTAAGAGCTCCAAGTGGTACTTGGATAGTGGGTGCTCAAGTCACATGACGGGAGATGTAACTAAATTTCAATCATTCACAAAGAAAGAGCATGGACATGTTTCCTATGGTGATAACAACAAAGGAAAGATAATCGGCATTGGAAAAGTTGGTAATTCCTTCTCTGTCTCTATAGAAAATGTTTTACTCGTCGAGGGCCTTAGACATAACTTGCTTAGCATTAGTCAATTATGTGATAAAAATTATAGAGTTATTTTTGACTCAACCTCTTGTGAAATCGAAAGTATAATTGATGGGCAAGTTAAGTTTATTGGTCATAGAGTGGATAACATTTATATGATAGACTTAGATGGTATGCCTTCAAATGACGATAAATGTTTGATTAGTAAGGAAGATGACTCTTGGTTATGGCATAGAAGAATAACACACATTGGCATGGGTCAATTAATTAAATTGATATCCTTAGACTTAGTGATTGGATTACCAAAGCTCAAATTTGAAAAAGATAAAGTTTGTGATGCTTGTTAAATGGGAAAACAAGTAAAGGCTTCTTTTAAATCAAAAAATATTTTTTCTACCACAAAGCCTTTACAACTTTTACATATGGATCTTTTTGGACCAACTAGAACTATGAGCTTTGGTGGCAATTACTATACTTTGGTCATTGTGGACGATTATTCTCGCTATACTTACATATAAAAGCGATGCTTTTAAATCATTCAAGAGACTAGCCAAACTCATTCAAAATGAACAATCTTCAAATATTGTTTCAATTAGAACCGATCATGGTGGAGAATTTGAAAATCAAGATTTTGAACTCTTTTGTGAAGAAAATGACATTAAACATAATTTTTCCGCTCCTAGGACTCCACAACAAAATGAAGTTGTAGAAAGGAAAAATCGTGTATTAGAAGAACTTGCTAGAACCATGTTAAATGAAAATGATCTTCCAAAATATTTTTGGGCGGAAGCCGTTGGCACCGCGTGTTATGTTATGAATCGTGCTTTAGTTAGACCTATTTTGAAGAAAACTCCCTATGAACTTTACAAAGGGAGAAAACCCAATATTTCATATTTTCATGTCTTTGGTTGCAAATGTTTTGTTTTAAATAATGGAAAAGAAAACATTGGCAAATTTGACTCTAAAGCTGATGAAGGCATATTTCTAGGATATTCACTCACAAGTAGAGCTTATAGAATCTATAACAAAAGAACAATGGTCATTGAAGAGTCTATTCATGTTGTATTTAATGAAACTAATAATGCCTTTCCTAGAAAGGAACTTTGTGATGATGATATTATAGGAAGCATGGAAAACATAAACTTGAATGACAAAGAGGAAAATGAAAGGCAAAAAGAAAAGGAAGCAAACAATGAAGAAACACCTAGTCAACAAACCAATGATGGAAACAACCTACCACAAGATTGGAGATTAGCAAGAGGACACCCCATTGATGCGGTAATTGGTGATATATCTGGAAAGGGGTAACTACTAGAAACTCAATTAGAAATATT
>JAVKPL010015123.1:0-96784 GCA_032173675.1 Gastrolobium villosum | reverse complement strand
TCTGTAACTTGTATTTTTTTTTTATTTTTTTATTTTTTTTAACCGCGGCTGGCATGTCAGCTTCGGGTTTCTTCTCCTTCAGAAATGAATATATCTACCTTTCTCTGCTCGTTTCTTTTTCTGGCTACTTTATTTTTGCTCATAACTTGTACCTTGCGCGCCTCAAGCAATTTGAATAAATGATCTTTCGGAAGTCCAAGTGTGGGCGTTGGCTGGGGGTGAGAACCGTCCCAGTCCCACTTGGGCGGGGGTGAGAACCGTCCCGCTTTGGGCGTTGGCTGGGGGTGAGAACCGTCCCAGTCCAGCTGTGGCGGGGGTGAGAACCGTCCCGTTTTGGGCGTTGGCTGGGGGTGAGTACCGTCCCTAGTCCAACTGTGGCGGGGGTGAGAACCGTCCCGTTTTGGGCGTTGGCTGGGGGTGAGAACCGTCCCTAGTCCAACTGTGGCGGGGGTGAGAACCGTCCCATTTTGGGCGTTGGCTGGGGGTGAGAACCGTCCCAGTCCAACTTGGGCGGGGGTGAGAACCGTCCCGCTTTGGGCGTTGGCTGGGGGTGAGTACCGTCCCAGTCCAACTTGGGCGGGGGTGAGAACCGTCCCGCTTGGGGCGTTGGCTGGGGGTGAGTACCGACCCAGTCCAACTGTGGCGGGGGTGAGAACCGTCCCGTTTTGACTAAATCATGCTAAGAGTAGGAATTTGTGTCATAAGTTTTTCATTAAAAGGTTCTGCCTCATTAAAAACCTTTCCTAGTAAATCCCGTTGGGATAAAAACATGGGAAAGGAAAAGAGTGCAGAGAATATTACATGGGCGATCAGCTATAATATTTTCGGAGTTTGTCGGCGTTCCATGCTCGCGGGATTGCTTTCCCGTCCAACGTTTCTAAGGAGTAAGCTCTGTTCCCTAGTACGTTGGCAATTCTGTATGGTCCTTCCCAATTTGGGGCGAGCTTTCCTTCACGAGCGTTCTTGTTTCCAACGTCCGCCCTTCGTAGGATTATGTCTCTGACCTCGAACCTCCGATGGACTACCCTCCTGTTGTAGTAAGTGGCTGACTTATCTTTGGTGAGCTTATCATTTTGGGCGGCATGGTCTCGGAGCTCGTCCAGCAAGTCCAGTGCGTCGGCCAGGTTTTGATCGTTGGCGACTGCGGATACATGGTCACGCCTCCATGAAGATTCCCCGATTTCCACAGGGATGATTGCTTCTGATCCGTAAGTTAGCCTAAAAGGCGTTTCTTGGGTGGAAGATTGGGCGGTCGTACGATACCCCCACAACACATTGTCAAGATTGTCAATCCACGCCCCTTTGTGTGTTTCGAGTTTCTTTTTAATCCCTTTGGTCAGCATCTTGTTGGCCGACTCCACTAAACCGTTGGATTGTGGGTGTTCTACCGCGGCGAAGTGGTGTCGGATTTGCAAACTCTTCATTAACTCCCGAAACTTGCTATCGGTGAATTGGGTGCTGTTGTCCGTGATTACCTCGCCAGGGATACCAAACGGTAAACGATGCTCCTCCAAAAGAACTTCCTGGCCTTCTGCGATGTGATGGTCGCCAAAGGTTCAGCTTCCACCCACTTGGTAAAATAATCAATTGCAACTAGAAGCCACTGGATTGCAACTAGAAGCCACTGGACTCGTCCCGCCGCCATGGGGAAAGGTCCTAAGATGTCGATCCCCCACTTGTAGAAGGGCCATGGCGACGTGATTGAGGTTAACTCTTCTGGAGGAGCTCTGTGGACGTCTGCGAACCTCTGGCATTTGTCACACTTCTTCACGTGTTCTCGCGCGTCCTTTTCCATCGTTGGCCAATAAAATCCTGCTCTTAGGGCTTTTTTTGCTAAGGAGTGACCGCCCATGTGGTGGCCGTTGATCCCTGGAGTATATGCACTTGGACCTTAGGATCAAGGCCTTGCACTTGCAAAGCTTCCTTGTCGAAGCGATCGAGGAACGCCCTAAGGGATTCGCCTGATTGTTGACGGATCTTTTCAAGCGAATGAACGGACTTGGGCACGGGATGAATGGTGGCGAAGTGGGCTTGAAATTTGTAGGCCAGGTCGTCCCAAGAAGAAATGCTGCCGGTTGGTAAGGTAGTATACCAAGTTAGGGCTCTTCCGCCGAGGAGTGTCGGGAAGGTTCGGCACATGAGGAGGTCGGTTTCTCCGTGGAGTGTCATCGCTGCTTCGAACTTCTGAATCCATTCGAAGGGGTCAGAATCTCCAATGTAGGTGATTATGTTAGACGGGCCTTTGAAGCCAAGTGGTATGGGGGTCAGGCGTAGGAGGTCGGTTAACGGCTTATTTCTTCCGGAGGTGGTAGCAGGTGTTACCCGTGGGTCTGGGTGATGCATTTGTTGGCCATAGGGTTGACGTTGTGCAGGTGGGGCTTCAACTGAATAAGAGAGGGCTGGGCCTTGTTGACCGGCGCCCTGTTGTTGGCCTGGGTTTACAAACGACCCCTGTGGGGCGGCTTATGCTTGTGGGACAACTTGTGGGTTGTATTGGGGTTGTGGAATCATAGTGTTGTAGGGCGGTATTGCGTAGGTATGGAATGGGTAATGAGTGGGGAAAGGTGTGAGTGGATTTTGGCCGTGGGGCCTGTTGGGATATAGTGCAGCGCCTGGGGGGCGGTAATCATGGTAAAAGGGTAATGGTTGGCTTTGAGTTGGTCGGGATTGATATACTGGATAAACAGGTGGTGGACCTGTGGCGGGTAGTGGCATACCGTAGTGAACACCAGGTGGTGGGGGTTGTGTAGGTAACACGTTTTCGCCTTGTGCTTCATGTACTATGACTTGGCGATTGATGCGAACCTCTCTTCCGTCAGCCACGCGTAACGGAGGATTAACCGAACGTATAACGGGGGCTGGCGGTGCATCGCCTGCTGGTGCCGAGTGCATGGATGGCGGGGAGTTGGAACGTGCTGTTTGTACGTGGCCTTCAGGGGTCCCAGCTCTCGTTTGTTCTGCTCTTCTCGTAACTGCCATATTTGTTTACTGGGAAATGGAGTATAATTTTTCAGCTGGTGAAAGAATGGGAATAGAAGTTTATAGTTTCCCACAGACGGCGCCAATGTACCGATGGAATCTATAAGCCCACTATGTTCCCTTATAGGGTGTATGATCACTGTATGGGCGATACCTATGGCTTTGGTAAATACCAGGCCACGTGATATGATCCCAAGTATAAGCAGATAATCAACTCAAGTATAAGCTATAAGAGAATTCAAGTAATAGGCAAATAACGATACATAACATGCTCTCTGTTGTGCCCTCCGGGGGCTATTTATATTGTCATGGTATGGTTAGATCAGGGGGAAGGTCAACTCTCCTTGGGGTATGCTCCCATGATAGCAGTGTTGGGCGGTTTAGGCGCTGACGTTGTGGCAGCGCTGCACCCCCTGCTACTGGCGAGGCCAGCGTTGGGCAAAGGGAGAGTTTCCCTTTGTGATACCTGTGGCGATTGCCTTTGGTGGTTAATGTCCCAAGGTAAGACATTTTGGTGTATCTCTTGGGTGTGCTGCACCCTTGGTGGGCGTGCAGGTCCACGTCAGCCCTTAGGACTAAGGTGGAGCTCAACGGGGGTTTGGGCCTGCGAAGCTGGGCCGCTAGATGGCTGGCCTGTTATGGCTTATAAGGCCAATCGTGGCGATTGGGCCTTGCTGTGGCGTTCGGGCCCTGCTGGGGCGATTAGGCCCTTCTGTGGCGGTTGGGCCATCCAGAACATTACTCATCATTGACTCGAGGCAAACTCATTCATTTTAACTAAGATATTGCTTAATACACATACTCATATCATTTTATTTCATTATTAATATTAATTTTGTTAATACTATCTCTTATTATTATATTATTGGAAAAAATATTTCTGCAGTTAATGCAGATAAGTTATCTGCATTTATTTTCAAAATGATTTTTGTATTGAAATCTTAAAAAATTATAAATATAAAGACTATTATAACCCTGAAATAAATTAAAATTATAAAAACACCATGATTTCCGTCACAAAACTACGTCGTATTGGGCTTACTGCAGATAATTATCTGCAGTAACTGCAGAAAAAGTGAACCGTATATTATTATGATTTCATTTATTGTAACAACCAAATAAAATTACTACCATGTTACTACTAACCAATCTCACCGTTAGATTTATTATCGTTTCCGACGGTCCAGATTTAATGTTTTTGTTAAAATTCTATAATGGAGAAATTAACTCTTTCATTCAATCCTAATTGAATCTTACAAAGGTAAATTTATACAGAAACTAGTAACTGAATATCTATTTTCTAGTAACAGAAAATATACAAGTTTGTAACACTAACAAGACTTATTTGTTATGGAACAAACTAATAACAATAATTCAAATTGTAATTTTGAATTTAACTTTCTGTTTCAACACTCCCCCTCAAGTTGGTGCATGTATATCTATCATGCCCAAATTGCTAAGTATTCTATCCAAGAGCTTTAACAGATATTGCTTTTGTTAATCCATCCGCAAGTTGGTCTTCTGATTTGATGTAGGGGATATTAATAATTTGTTGCTCCAGCTTCTCTTTTATGAAGTGTCTATCAACTTCAACATGTTTGGTTCTATCATGTTGAACCGGATTTTGTGCAATCTCATTGGCAGCTTTATTGTCACAATAAAGATTCATAGGCTGGTCATTTCTTAATTTTAAATCTTTAAGGACATTTTTAATCCATAGTAGTTCACAGATGCCATATGACATACCTCTAAACTCAGCTTCAGCGCTTGATCTAGCTACCACCTTTTGTTTCTTGCTTCTCCATATGACTAGGTTCCCCTCAACGAATGTTAAATAACCGGATGTTGATTGTCTTGTGATTTGGTCTCCTGCCGAGTCAGAGTCAGTATATCCTACTATGCCTTCATTCTTATTTTTTGAGAATAGGAGACCTTTTCTAGGTGATCCTTTTAAGTACCTCAGAATTCTGAAAACAGCCTTCATGTGTTCTTCACTAGGAGAGTGCATAAATCTGCTCACTACTCTTACTGCATAACAGATATCGGGCCTTGTATGTGACAAATAGATAAGTTTCCCTACAAGCCTTTGGTACATGCTAATATCAGTTCCAATCTGATTTGGGTAAATACCCATTTTGTGATTTACTTCTATTGGTGAGTCAACTGGTTTGCAGGCAAGCATTCCAGTTTCGGATAATAGATCTAGAATGCACTTCCTTTGTGATAAAACTATTCCCTGTTCAGATCTTGTAACTTCAATACCCAAGAAGTACTTCAGTTGACCCAAGTCATTCATATCAAATTTAGTACCCAAGTGTTGTTGAAGAGATTTTATTTCCTCCTCGTCATCTCCCGTTAAAATCATATCATCTACATAAACTATGAGTATAGTTATTTTCCCTTTTCTATGTTTAAAGAATAGGGTGTGGTCTGCGCTGCTCTGAGTATATCCATATTTTTTCATTGCTTGAGAAAATCTCCCGAACCATGCCCTTGGTGATTGTTTTAGACCAAATAGTGCTTTTTTTAACTTGCAAACTGTATTCTCCTTTGAGGGTGAAAGCTTTACTCCAGGTGGCACATCCATATATACTTCTTCTTCCAATTCCCCATTCGAAAATGTATTTTTCACATCAAATTGCCTTAATTTCTGTAACACCCCAAATTCTAACAATTTATAATAGCATAAATAAATTCAATAAGTTTATAAATAACTGCGGAAGTTCAAAATAATCAAATTTGGGAAGTGTTACCGTCGCGCTTGTGCTATTGTCAAGCGCAAGGCTAGACTTTATTACATTAAAACAAAACTAAAACTAAAGTTTAAATAAAGGAAATATGTCTTATGCATTTATTTAAAACTCATAAAAATTCTAAACTTAGAAACTAGCTAGAAATATCCGAGTCGTGATCCTCACTGCCCACAGCTAGCCCCATCCTTTACAATCCGCTTCACTGAAAATCTGCTCCCCCGCATCCCAGCAGGATCATTGCAGTCAAACAAACATAAAAGTCAGCAAAGCTGGTAATCCCAATCATAATACAATTAATGTAATTAATAACAAATTAAATCAAATATATATAATCAAATTTGATAAATCAATTCCACATTAATTAAATCAAATATCAATATAATATTTATCATATATATTCTTAATCATAATCACATCAAATTATCAGCTTCAACATATATTCACATCGATCAAATTTCATTCATAATCTTTATTAAGTTTATTTAGTGGAGTAGTGGGAAGAGAACCATGGTAGACCCGGGAAACCCTGTCAGTCTACCCTGTGACCCGGGAAACCCTGCCAGTCACAAGCAAATCACATTGGCCATAATCAATTCACATCTTCCTAGTGTCCCGGATATCCTGCCAGACACCTCTTCCCAAAGTTGCTACTAGTATCCCGGGAAACCCTGCCAGATACCACTTTGAGAAGAACGAATATTCTCTGTTCACATCGTATAAATATATCGGAGGCATAAAGCCCAAGGGTTGTGTTCATCACTTTGGGAGGTACCATCCCAAAGCTATCTTCCCACTATTATTTATTACAATCACACACAATCAATTCAATCTTATCACAAATAGTTTTCATGATTTCCACATCAATTCAATCAAGAGTGTAATTTCTAAATTCAACCTTTCGATAATATCATAATTTCCAAGTTTGATCTTTCAATAATATCATAATTTCCAAACTCAATCTTTCAATAATATCATAATTTTCATATTCAACATCTATCATAGAAAAACCCAAATTCAATCACCATATCAAAAGTTTCCAAAGAAAAATTCAAATATTCACATCTAATAAATTTAATAGGAAATATAACTATAGTGCCCTAAGCATCAAGATTACATCAAAAATTCATATAAAGCTAATCCTTGACTCTCTAGGGATTAGGATTACACCTACCAAAATTACATATAACCCATGACTCTTTAAGAATTAGAATTACACCTACCAAAATTACATATAACCTATGACTCTTTAAGAATTAGGATTACACTCAAATTTCATATAAAAGAGATAACGTACGAATACCTAAGGATTAAGATTACATCATAACAAATTCTGTAGGACTTTAGAGATTAGGATTACATCATAACAAATTCTACATGAACCTAGAGATTTGGATTACATCATAACAAATTCTATATGACTCTAGAGATTAGGGTTACATCATAACAAATTCTATATGACTCTAGAGATTAGGATTACACATACCAATTTTCACATAAAATATAATCTAAAAATACCTAGGGATTAGGATTATACATACCAAATTTCACATAAGATATAATCTAAAAAAATACCTAGGGATTAAGATTACCTGGTCTCCGTTTTCGCTAACTTCTAAAGGGAAAATTTCGGGCAGAGAACCGATTGATAATCAGAAAAATATAAAAATTGAAAATAATTAAAATAAACTTTTTTTGGAGTGAGAAGAGAGAGAGTAGAGGAGAAATGTTGAAGAGTGAATTGGTTTGGTTAGGCTAGGCCTCTATTTATAGTTGAAGTTTTGGGCTTATACATTATTGACTCCATGCTGACTCATCATATCTAAACAATTTATGTTTGTTGACAAATCATATCTAAACAATTTATGTTTGTTGACTCATCATATCTCAACAATTTATGTTTGTTGAATCATCATATCTAAACAATTATGTTTGTTGAATCATCATATCTAAATAATTTATGTTTGTTGAATCATCATATCTAAACAATTTATGTTTGTTGACTCATCCTAATCAAATCAAACATTACCAATCAAATAATCAAACATTAAAGCATAATAATCACAATTTATCATCCATTATTATTATTACTAATTTATAATTTATTACTATAATTAATATATTGTATTATAAATTACTATTATTTTCCTGGGATATTACAATTTCCAATCTCTATTTGCTGCCAAGGAAATCAAGATTCGGATTGTATTCAACTTGGCAACGGGAGCAAATGTCTCTCGGTAATCTACACCATACTTCTGAGTGTAGCCTTTAGCGACCAATCTTGCTTTGAATCTATCAATGTTCCCATCAGCTTTTAGTTTCACATTGAAGACCCACTTGCACCCAACTATTTTTTTGTCTTTTTTATAGATGAACAAGTTCCCAAGTGTTGTTGTTTTGAAGTGCTTCCATTTCCACTTATGTGGCAGCTTTCCACTTTGGATCATCCAATGCTTCCTGCACACTATTCGGAATACATACACTAGATAGTTGATTGATGGTTAGAGCACATGATTCAGAGAGGTTTTGGGTAGATACATAGTTACTAATTGGATATTTGGCTTTGACCTTGGGATCTGGTTCATAAAACTGTTTTGGTATGCCTTTATTCATGCGGACGGACCTTTTCATTTGAATGGGAGAATTACTACTTGGATAGTTGATACGGGTGCCTCTGATCACATGGTTTGTAATTCCCATGCTTTAACACACTTTACTTCCACTGCTAAGAAATTGATTTCTACTGCTAATGGTGGGACCTCGGCTATTACAGGTCAAGGTTCCATTGTGTTATATCCTTACATAACACTGAATGCTGTTTTGATTGTACCTTCCCTTGAATTTAACCTCCTTTCTGTCAGTCAATTAACCTCAGACCTTGATTGCAAGGTTATTTTTTATCCTAATTATTGTGTCTTTCAGGGAAACCAGAACAACGAGATCCTTGGTTATGGAGTTAGATACGACAAGCTTTATCTTCTCGACTCTTCCATTTGTGCTGTCTCTTCCCCCGTTCTTGTGTCTACTGCCTCAAGTTTGGACTCCTCCTCCTCTTCCGTTTGGCTTTGGCACAAGAGACTTGGTCACCCCTCGTTTAGCTACCTAAAAAAATTATTTCCTACTTTATTTATTAATTTGAATGTTGCTGAATTTCAATGTAAAACTTGTGATTTGGCCAAGAGCCATCGTATTCCTTTTCATCCAAGTTTAAATAAAAGTTTTGTTCCCTCTCAAGTTGTGCATTCTGATGTGTGGGGTCCGTCTAAAGTTTCTTCTCTCTCTAAATCGTATTACTTTGTCTCATTTATTGATGAATGTACTCGTATGGTCTGGATTACTTTACTTAAACACAAAAATGAAGTATTTTCTGCATTTAAAACATTTCATGCGATGCTTCCTGCACACTATTCGGAATATATACACTAGATAGTTGATTGATGGTTAGAGCACATGATTCAGAGAGGTTTTGGGTAGATACATAGTTACTAATTGGATATTTGGCTTTGACCTTGGGATCTGGTTCATAAAACTGTTCTGGTATGCCTTTATTCATGCGGACAGACCTTCTCATTTGAATGGGAGAATTATGAGATGTGGGAGGTATGGTAAAATCAGATTGTAAGTTATTAACCTGTTCATTTTGTGTTTCATGGTTCTGTGGAGATGAGATCCGAGGTGTAGAGAGAGCATGAGACTTACCCAGGATGCCTTCATATACCGCATTAGCAATTGGAGGATGAGAAGAGTCAGCCTCAGAGGTGGTGACCAGAACCTTGTTGAGGACTTTCCTGCGATGCCTCTTTGAGAAATCCCACCATTCAGGATACCCTATTACTTCATAACAGCGGGTCTTGGTGTGACCGGAATCACCACAGTGTGAACATAGAAGGGAACTTGGTTTGTTGGAAGATGGTTCTTTTCATGGTCTGGTGAATGAGGAGCCAGAAGGTGGACGGGGGGTGTGTGTCATCAGGGCTGAGGGTTCAGTGCTAGAATGTGTGTGTCCCATGGTGACACGCTGTTGCTGTTCTATGCGGACAAAAGCATAGCTCCCTTCCAGATCAAGCTTCGGGTCCTTGCGAAGAATCTCACCACGGACGGAGTCGAAGTCAGAATCCAATCCGCTGAGGAAGATGTAGACGCGAAGACGACTCATGGCAGAGTGCATCTAGACAACGCCTTGAACGGTGTTATCTGGAGAGGTGAGACGGTAGTCAATGTCTTGGAATATGGAGACCAATTCGTTGTAGTAGACGGACAGGGAGTGGCCATTCTGTTTCAGGGCGAAGGATCTCTGGTTCAGTTCAAAGAGACAAGATTCGTCGGAGCCGTCGTAGAAGGTACGACGGGCGGCATCCCAAATCTCAGATGCAGTTTCGAGGTGGAGAAATCGCTGCATGAAGGAGGGAACCATGGATTCAATAAGCCGGCTTTTTACCTATTTGTTCTCCGTAACCCAGTTGGCGTAGGTGGGGTCTGTCGCCGGTGGCTTCATCGTGGCTCCAGTGAGGTACCCAGATTTATTTCTTGCTCCGATGCGCATGTCCATCAACTGGGACCAAAGGGGGTAGTTGGAGCCGTCCAAAACCACAGTGATAGGAAACGAAGAGGAGTCTTGGTTGATCACAATATTGGAAGGTGATGGGGAATGAGACACATGGGTGGTGGCGGAAGTGTTTTCATTTTCAACGGAAGTGTTTTCATTTTCATCAGCCATAGGTTCGATTTAGGGATTTGTTACTTTGGGAAAGAGATGTCGGGTGAGGTAAAGAATACGGGTCAGATAATAAGAGATAAGGAGTTACGAGTATGAGTATAAAAAAAAAAAATCAAGAGGAAAAAAATGATGTGGGAAGAAGAGAAAAATTGAGGGCCAAGGATCATACCTGATACCATGTTATAATTCTATAATGGAGAAATTAACTCTTTCATTCAATTCTAATTGAAACTTACAAAGGTACATTTATACAGAAACTAGTAACTGAATATCTATTTTCTAGTAACAGAAAATATACAAGTTTGTAACACTAACAAGACTTATTTGTTATGGAATAAACTAATAACAATAATTTTAATTCTAATTTTGAATTTGACTTTCTGTTTCAACAGTTTATATAGCCCTCTTTATCCCCTTCTCTATCCCCTTCCCTCTCTCTCTCACTGTACGCTCAGCCCATCACCGCCGCTCAGCCGCCGCACTCTTCCACCTCCTCACCATCGCCGTCGCCATTTAACCCTGTTTGAGTTGTGAGCCCCCTCTCTCTTCCCTTCTCACTCTGTCATTGTACTCTCTACCCATCACCGCCGCTGATGACTGTAACACCCCGTATATATCCGGTAATGTTATCATATTATCGTATTAAGCTGCGTTTAATTAAAAATGCGGAATATCTTTTTCTTTTCAATTATGATGTTTATCATTACCAACTTGCTTTTTAACCGTTAATAAAAACATTGCATGTATGTAATTGCAATAAAATAACTAACTGAAATACCTAATCAAATAAATAACATAAGCATTTGTCTCTAGTCACGGAACTCCAACACGTAGACTGGACCAACTAACAATTTATACAACTCATCTAAAGTACTAACATAAAGTGACATGGACAAACCCCATGCTCACACAAATAAGGCAACAAAGCCCTACATCAGTCTCAACATTAACAATACAATAATAAAGGTGCGGAAAACATAAACAGCATCCAGTCCAGTCATGCTATCAACAAAGCAGTCATAATAATAATCATCAATCATGCTCTGGCCTCTTGCCACCAGAGACATCAGCCCCCATACTACCTGAACTTGAAATAAGCATTCCCCAAACGTGGGGTGAGATCTCTAAACAAGAAATCTCAGTAAGGCAAGGGGTCCTCAAGGATCTTCCATCCCAAGCTCACTTACATGTGCAATATAAGTTTAAAAGCAGTTCATCATCATCAGTTCTAAAACAATGCAATGCAACAGATAATCATGTCATGTGTGTCAATACTATTCTACTGGCCAGAGAAATGCAGGAATACGTCTATCTCCTACATATAGTGCAAGATGACACTTGCATCCACCCCGGATCACCGTATTGTATGACGCCACATACTCAGGCTTACCGTTAAGATGGAACAACACATGCATATTAAAAGCCATTACATGTAAAGTTCAATCAACATTTCATATGTTCAAAAGCATGTAACACAGCATGCATATACCATATCCCCATGGAACATGGTGGAACCACAACATGGCTAAACCGAGAACACGAAAGCTTACCTTGCAAGCTAGCACCCAAAGCCAAGAGTCCACAGCTCAAAGTCCAAACACCGCAGAATCATAATCTGTTATGGACCAATACGATATGACTATATCAATAATCATGCATCTCAAGCGTATAACTTAAAGACAACGTCTTTCTTTTACGTTTTACGTCTTAAGGCTCCATACGAAGCCATAAGCCCTTAATCACTTGATTCTGACTTAGTTCATTAATTACATAAGTCCAACTTCCTTAATCTAGGGTCCACAAACCCCTAATAGCCTACTGTTTGCACAGAAAAGGTACTGTTCTTCCAATTCCCAGAATATCCGGATATTCCTCGGGGCATATCCGGATATGCAATATCTGGATATCTCACTGACCATATCCGGATATACAATATCCGGATATCAAGGTCCTATATCCGGATATCAATATCCGGATACCATATCCGGATATCTGCTCGACATATATCCGGATATTTCACGACAGAATGCAGTTTCTGTATTTCGTGAAGATATCCTCCAAGGTTGGGTTTTTAACACTTCAAAACGTTAAATCATGCATTTTTAGACCCACTTAGGTTAACATTCCAGTTGGTTACTTACTTAACCCATTAACATGCAAAGATAACACCTTTAATCCAATAAAACACATGATCAAGGTTGGTACAACTCACCAAAGGCTTGAAACCGAAAATGGAGGTGCTCTTGGAGCTCACAACCAGCTCCCTAGGTTCTGACTTCACACCAAACGAAAATGCCTTCACAAAGGTTGGTTCTTTAACACTAAAGGTCACCACTTGGACCTCTAAATGCCATGACTAAGGCTTTCAACACTCAAACCACCCAAGGCCAGCACCCTCACCAACAAACAGAGGCTGGATACTCAGAACAAGAACCCACCACTCCTCACTAAGCCAACTCTCAAGTGTTTACCAAGAAAAGGAGGAAGAAACCAAGCAAAAAGTGATCGCTTGGCTCAAAAATGGAGAAGAAAGGCCACACACTCACACTAGCTGACCAGCCACCACAAAAGATTCACGTAGGATCACTAAGGTGTCTAGGGTTTTGTGCCTAAAACACATATATATAGCCATTAAGTCATAACACGCAGTATTAGCCTTAATAGTTACGCAAAGGATCTTGATCCCAAACTTTGGAATCTCAACCTACTCATTTTTCTAAGAATTATCATATTTTTATTTTATTTTTCTGAGCACCTTTCCGGTACGCGTTTTTCCATAGCCAGTATCAGTTCTGGCATCAGATCTCATTATTTTGACTTGAAACTCGGTTTACAAGTCCTACATATTATTCTAGTAATTATCATGTACTTATTATAATTTTCCGCGATACTTTTTCGGTACGCTTTTATACCGACTAGCAGAACCGGTATCTGCACTTTTCATCCGAAAAGTGACTTTCAGCATTCTTACCCACTAATTATAATTATTAAAGCCTCATAATAATTATTAGGGTCAATTATGGAATTATTTCCTAATTATCACAATTAATTAATTAATTATCTTAATTAGCGGTGCGAGTTCTTACAATGACTATCTCTGAGCGTATACCAAATACATTATACATAGGAAAAAATGTTTGTCTTTTATAGGATAGTTAACGACAAATAAAGAAACAACTGCCAGATTATGATTACACCCACACGATTCCTTCACCGAAACCTACATAACACATATTTGAACAGCAAAACACAAACAATAATTACAAAACAGATTCAACCGTACTTAAAGGAAAATGTGGTTGTTACAACCATGGAAATTAGATTCAGGTTTGGTTTATATTAATCGTGCCCTTAATCGAAGCTCTTAGAGAAGGGAAGAGTGAGGGCAGCACAACAACTCTAAGAGGGATCAATGGCGGTGTATTTGCGGTAGGCAGCGACGGAAGAGTGCGGTGGCTCAGCCGCGATGATGGGCGACGGTGATGGGCTGAGCGTACAGTGAGAGAGAGAGAGAGAGCGAGAAGGGGATAGAGAAGGGGATAAAGAGGGCTATATAAACATTAAATCTGGATCGTCGGAAAAGATAACTAATCTAACGGTGAGATTGGTTGGTAGTAACATGATAGTAACTTTATTTGGTTGTTACAATATCCTAACCCTTTTTTGATATCAATATATACTTGGATAATTTACATTAAATGTATTTTTCTTATTTGTCAACTATTATAACAATAATATTATTTAATCCTAAAATTAACTATAAAAATTCAACAAACAACATTAATTAAAAAAGCAATATATAACTCGCTTTAAAAAAAGTAAGGATATATCAAATCAAAGACATAACATAACAAAGAGAATAGTTTACTTCTTGTTGGATTCTTTGATGCTTTTTTATGACACCTAAGGGAAAGAAGGATATGGAAATTGAGAAAATCACACACGACTCACCCAACATGTTAAAAAAGGCACAAATAAATGTTATTTTTAAATGTTGTTTACACACACAAAAAAAGGTAGGGGGGATGAACTAGAAATGTAAAAATGAGGTAAAAAGGACCTAAAACTTCACTTTTTGCACTTTTCATATTATTCATGTTAGGCTTGGCATATACATGCTATGTTAATCATTTTCTCATATTGAGTTTGTGATCATAAAAAATGGAGAGATTGTGGAACTAGTGCACTAGAAATGAATAATCTAAAAATGTAAGAATTTTGATGACGATAAACAAGTATCAAAAAAAGGATTGGAAAGTGATACAACTTGCAATAACGAAAAAGAAATTCAAGAAAGGCAATTCAACAAATCAACAAGTGCATAATCCAACAAGACATATGACAAAACTCAAAAGAGATCAATATTCAATCTACATCGGAAGAATAATAGTCCAGTTTGCCTTCAAGTAGTACGTTTATAAGACTTATACTTAAAGATAAGGGTAGTTGATTAAAATTGCATAAATGAGTTCAAAGTAAACATATTTTTTCAAATTGCAAGATCCATATCTTTTAAATTCTTCAAAATGATTTGAAAAGCCATTGAAAATGTTCTTGACATGATTTAGAACCTTGGAATGTTTTTTCCAAATAGAAACTATGCATTTGAGATGGATGACAGTCATTCGAACAAACAATAGGCTGCTTTGGAACGTGTAAGGAAGGGATTCAAATCTTTCCCGAGGAGGTGATGGAATTCGAATAACTTATGAAAAGTATTCAAATCCTACTTCAATGAAAAAAGGGTTTTGAATCCTTCACAAAAATTATTCTAAGCCTTACTTGCAGTAAGTTTTCTAACAACTATTGTATATATGGGATAGGATTAACTTACACCGGTATAAGAATAATAAATCTTACACCAAATCTTAACCGTTGATTTTCGTGCATCTAATGGTTAAGATTTATTGGGAATTAAAAATTAATTAATAAATGAAACCTAATAAATCTTAATCGTTAGATAAAGAAAATCAATAGTTAAGATTTGGTGTAAGACTTATTATTCTTACACCGGTGTAAGAGTTAGAAGTCTTACACTCAATCTTGACCATTGATCCACTTGTATCCAATGGCTCACATTACTAAAAAATTAGAACCTTTAGATATAAGTGAGATCAATGGACGAGATTGAGAGTGTAACTTACACTGGTGTAAAATGATCCTAACCCATATATATATATATATATATATATATGAAAAACATTTCTCAAGTAACTTGAGATAAGTTTATCTCCAATTAGCCCCAAAACTACGTCATTTTAATTAATGAAGGGTGTTTATGTAATTCTGGGTGAATTAATGAAGGGTGTTATTATGATTTTATTTATTTTTATATCATATACATTTTACTGAAACACCCTTCATTAATTCACCTAAAATTACATAAATACCCTTCATTAATCAAAACGACGTGGTTTTGGGGCTAGCTGGAGATAAACTTATCTCAAACTCCTTGAGAAATGTTTACCCAATATATATATATATATATATATATATATATTATATATATATATAGTGAAGAGATCATTTGACTCCAGAGTAAGACTTATAAGTCTTACTCCACATCCTAGTCGTTGATTTAAGTCCATCCAACGGTTATAGTTTAGGAAGTTATATTAATTAATTAATTAATTATTAATTACACTATAAATGACAACTCTTGATTTTCGTCCCTCATTGGCTGAGATGGGGAGTAAGACTTAAAAGTCTTACTCTGGAGTCAAAAGAACCCTCCCCATATATATATATATATATATATATATATATATATATATATATGCAAAAGTATTTCTACAGTAACTTTAGATAAGGTTATCTACAGTTACCATTTTTAATTATGTTCTCCCGGGAGAACATAGTTATGACATTAAAGTTATTTTTTTTCTCTCTCTCCACGTTAGCAAACAAGTTCTGAAAAGTAATTGAGGAGAGAAAGAATAAAGCAACTTTATTATTATAACTATGTTCTCCCGGGAGAACATAGTTAAAGATGGTAGGTGTAGATAACCTTATCTAAAGTGACTGTAGAAATGTTTACCCCATATATATATATATATATATATGGGGTAAACATTTCTACAGTCACTTTAGATAAGGTTATCTACAGCTACCCCAAAACTACGTCGTTTTGATTAATGAATGGTGTTTCTGTAATTTTAGGTGAATTAGAGAAGGGTATTTCAGTAAAATGTATATGATAAAAATAAACAAAATTACAAAAACACTCATCATTAATTCATCTAAAATTACAAAAATACTCTTCATTAATCAAAACGACGTAGTTTTTGGGTTAGCTGTAGATAACCTTATCCAAAGTGGCTGTAGAAATATTTTTTCTCTCTCTCTCTATATATATATATATATATATATATATATATATATATATATGGGACAGGATATTCTTACACCGGTGTAAGAGTTAGAAGTCTTACTCTCAATCTTGAACATTGATACACATATATCCAATGGCTCACATTACTAAAAAAATTGAGCCCTTAGATATAAGTGGGATTAACGGGCAAGATTAAGAGTGTAACTTACACCGGTGTAAAATGATCCTGACCCATATATATATGAGGTAGGATCATTTGACACCGGTGTCAAATTTGAAGTTTGACACCTCATTTGAGAGCCGCTAGATCAAAAAAGATCAATGGTGTCACATGCTTATAAATAAGAGCCGTTGATCTTTTTTGATCTAACGGTTCTCACATGAGGTGTCAAACTTCAATTTTGACAGTTGTGTCAAAGGATCTTGCCTCTATATATATATGGTGCAGGATATTCTTATACTAGTGTAAAAGTTAGAAGTCTTACACTCAATCTTGACCATTGATTCACTTGTATCTAATAGCTCACATTACGAAAAAAATTAGAGTCCTTAGATATAAGTGAGATTAATGGACAAGATTAAGAGTGTAACTTACACTGATATAAAATGGTTGTGACCATATATATATATATATATATATATATATATATATATATATATATATATATATATATATTCATTTACTATATTTCCAACCACTCTTAATTATTATTCCATCAATATTAAAGCTACTGTCAATAGATCTCCTTGCAATAATTTATTGCTCATTCTTTTTCTCTTTGATTATTAAATTCCTTTGAATCTATTCTCGTGAATTGTGATATAATCATCATCTTTAGGCATTCAATTTGTATAA
The DNA here is from genome assembly GCA_032173675.1 of Gastrolobium villosum. Classification (NCBI taxonomy): domain Eukaryota; kingdom Viridiplantae; phylum Streptophyta; class Magnoliopsida; order Fabales; family Fabaceae; genus Gastrolobium; species Gastrolobium villosum. The sequence continues at coordinate 79,148 of JAVKPL010015123.1, read as the reverse complement.
CATGTACTATAAAATTGCTTATCCATTTTTAAACACACCATTCGTTATATCCTTGTTAATTGAGGGTTGTGAGACCCATTAAATTTGAGAGCTAGTCAAATATCTAAAAAAATTTGAGAGAATTATAAGATTGTCAAGTACCTTAAAACTTGATAGATTGTGGAGGTTTCTTAAGCATCCATGAAATATGATCACTAGTGGAAGATTTGATCACATGACTTCAATATAAATATAGGTCACAAATAGTGGTGACTCAATCAGGATGAATTGTGTTTACAATTTTTAAAATTCTAAGTTATTTAGTTTCAACTATTCAATTACTTTACTTGCTTGTCCTCACTTGCATAGTAGGATATTTATTTGTTTGCACTCTTGCACTTTCACCTACACCATAATATCTCAAATTAAAGTTTGAAGGAATAGGTTCTCGAAATTGTAAAAAAGTCAATTTTTGAAAGGTTTTCATAAAACTCAATTAACTACTCGTTGAAGTCACTTGTCTAACAAAGAGCCACCATGCACTTAAAAAAACACTGTAGCCCAACCTCAATATTCCATCAAACTTCCATTTCTCTTGGATTTTAACACCCAACTTCTCCTTTATTTATCTTTTCTTTCTCCGCTTCCGATAATTTTATTTTTTATTTTATTTTTTGTTAATTATCTAAATTAAATCATTTTTACGAGGTTGGATTGATAAATTATTTTATTAAACTAAATATTAAATATATTATGCATAATTTTTTTTTTTTTGAAAAAATGATGGATTTGCTTTCATATATTCTTTTTAATAAATTTACGCATAAAAATTCCTTTTCATTTTAACTTCTAAATAAATTTTTTACTTAAAAGTGATTTTTATGTACTGACTCTGAACACAAATTTTTTGTAGCTTTTTAAAAAAATTAATAAAAAAGCAACGCATAAAAATTCGTTTTTTAAAAAGCAGATAAAAGGTCATTATATAATTAAGGAAAAATATACTCTTATGTTATAGGAGAGTATGTTTCTCTCTTACACATACATCGACTTCCGTGTTAATTTTTTTATCTTTTTTTATAAATAGTGGGTCTCACACATAATTATCTCTATGTCATGAGAGAATTCTCTTCTATTGCATCATACTAAGCCCTATAATTAATTGTATATTGTGAAGTTAAAATAACACAAAATACCGCAATGGACTTGATCCACTTGAATTGAAAAATCAGAGCAGAGGACACTACACTTCAATTAAGGCCTGACTCTCATAATTACCAAAAAAAGAAAAAAAAAAGGGCCTGACTCTCGAACAAGAATGTAGAATGTTTTTTAATTCCATATTTGTGATTCAAGCTCAAAAGAAATTCACGTGATTTTGGAAATCAATTGGACCTTATATGGGCCGAAGTCAAAGCCCAGCCCATAGAACATTGGAAGACATAATAACCTGGCCCATCCTTGTCTGAACTGAAAAAAACATCTGTGACTCACCTCACCGGAGGCTCAGTGGTGAAGAAAGCTTTAGAAGCACTTCACTTGCTCACTTCAGATTCAAATTGTACTTGTATCAATGAAACGTAGCACGGAGTCCACAATGCTTCGAAACGACGACGTACGCTTCATCTCTTCTTCCATTAAAATCCCTCTTCCTCCCAAACCCCCAAACTCTCCTATCGAAACCGCACGTTCTCACATCGCCAACGCCACGAACTCGTTTGCGCAACTCATTCACTCGTTCACTGCTCACTCCAGTGAGTTGACTCGGTCCGTGCTGCGAAAATCCTCTCCACTCTGCTCGGCGACGTTGTCGTTAACCGATGGAAAGAGAGGAGCGTCTCCGATTCTGTGTTCAGCGTCTCTGTCTCTGGCGGAAGAGGCTCAGCAGAAAGTTCGACAGAACGAGGAGAGGGTTCTGATCAGCGAGGTGCTGGTTCGAAACAAGGATGGGGAAGAACTCGAGAGGAAGGACCTCGAGGCAGAGGCTGTGCAAGCTCTCAAAGCTTGTCGACCTAACTCGGCTCTCACAGTGCGCGAGGTGCAAGAGGACGTGCATCGCATAATCAACAGTGGCTATTTTTGTTCCTGCATGCCGGTTGCAGTTGATACGCGTGATGGTATCCGATTAATATTTCAGGTATGTTCTGTTTTAACAGTGACAGTTACGCATTGAGCTCTTCGTTTTATTATAATTTTTATGCTATTTGAATAGAATTTTTCCCTGTAGTGTTGTAGGTTTTACTTTGCATTCAACTAATGTCAATAATGTTATGAAGTAATGAATACTGTCATGTTAGTACTGGTTTCTTGTGGCATAAGGTAGAACCAAATCAAGAGTTCCAAGGGTTGGTATGTGAAGGAGCTAATGTTCTTCCGGCTAAGTTTTTAGAGGAATCTTTTAGAGATGGATATGGTAACTTATTCTTCTTTCTCCTTGTCCGTGAGATTTTAATCATACAAAATTAGCTCATGTATGACCTTCACTGTGTTCTAATTTACATGTTAAGTTGTGCAGGGAAGGTTATCAATCTGAGGCGCTTGGATGAAGCAATATCTTCCATTAATGGCTGGTACATGGAACGTGGTCTTTTTGCTATGGTAAATTCCCCTTAACTTTTGTTCAAACTTCAAAATTAGCTATAATATAATCTCCCTGCTTGGATGTCGGTGGGAGTCCAGCATGTGGATCCATTTTTCATGTTTTCAGTAGCCTTAGCTGCAGAAAGTATCAAAAAATTTATATCCTTCAATTTGGCTTGCCTTATGCCCTAACCAGTATTGAATTGGAATTTTTTCCTCCTGCCTTGATTATCACCTTAGATTTCAGCTGTTGAGATTCTCTCTGGGGGTATTCTGAGATTACAAGTTTCAGAGGCCGAGGTCAATAATATTTCCATACGATTTCTTGACAGGAAGACGTAAGCACCTTCTTTATATTTGATTTACATACTTATTACCCTCATGCAGACACAAACATAACTGCAAGATTCTTAATTGTACTGGGGGGTTTTATTTGCAAACTTGATTTTCAACCTGTAGAGGTGAGACTACTATAGGGAAGACAAAACCTGAAACGATACTTCGGCAAATTACAACCAAGAAGGGACAGGTACTTCCTTGACCTAGCACTGTGTACTCCAACAGATGATGGTTTATACTTTATATTTTGTTGTGAGTTAGCTTTTGGAAGTTTTATGAAGAAGTATATATTTAACTTTTGCACAAAACTGCAAATCAAGCTTAAAAAAGAGGATTTCATGTTTGTCTAATGTAAATTAGATTTAATAATTGTGGCATTATTTTATCAAATTTGGTTGTCAACATTCTCTGGTCTGTTCAATGGCAATTGATATAGTTCACTGAATGGAAATTCCAGATTCTACTCTCTTTTGGGAAACATGCCTTCTTGAATTCGCATTCTTACTAACAAGGATTTTGGCATCACCCGTAATTGCATCTCCAGGTCTACAGTATGCTTCAGGGAAAAAGAGATGCTGAGACTGTATTAACTATGGGGATCATGGATGATGTTAGTATTATTCCTCAACCAACAGGTAATGTAGACGTACTGAAAATGGGCTTTAAGTTAAGGCAAATAAGTGTAAGAAAGAAATATTGTCAGTTCTAACTAGTAACCACACTTGCCAAGTTATGTGATTTCTTAGGGCCCCTATATAAGTATATATTTTTTATTAGCATTTTCTTTCCTGCCAAAAGTAACTTTGTAAAATTGTTATAACATTTCACCAAAAAAAAAAAAAAAAAAATTGTTATAACAGAAGTGGAGAATGTTTCATACTAACTTGGAGAGAAACTAGGAAATTAAATTTTATGAAAATATAAGAAGGCCAAAAGGAAAGAAAAGAAAAGAAAAAATAAACAAGGATTTTATTCACTACGTGAAAATATAAGTAGTTTTTTCCTCCAATACAGTTTATAATGCTAAACAGAACTTAAATAAGTTGCAGTGTTCTACAAGTGACCCAAATCATTTTTTGATAATTCTGTTTGTGTATTTTTAGCCTGTAAGGTGTTGTAGTATGTGAGGTTATGCTGTCAGTAGGGAAATACATATATTCTTTCAGAACTGATGTAATCTTTTTTGTTTCTGTTTTCTTGTCTTCCCCCATGATATCCATGGCACTCTCCAAAGTCTAATCTTATGTATATTGTTTCTTTGCCACGTCATAGATACGGGGAAGGTTGATATGGTGATGAATGTGGTGGAACGTCCCAGTGGAGGATTTTCTGCTGGTGGTGGGATATCAAGTGGGTAAGTGATGCTATTCTAAAGCATACTTAAATGAAGCTTCTATTTACTAATTAGGTAAATTGCGCTGACCTCCTTGAGGTTTGATTAAATTCCCTAGCCTCTCCAGTAATTTTGGAAATTATGGTAAACTCCCCTACTTTGAATTTTCAAAAGACAAAACACCCTTTCATGTTTTTATTTTTTATGCATATACCCCCTTCCATACAGCTTTTTGTACGTCTCCATATTGGTGATAAATGCAAATAGAAGGGGATAATTGTTATTTTTAAAACTAGAGGGGAGATCAACATAAATTTCCCTGTTGGTTGGTGCATAATCTGACTAGGTATTTACATTCGCAGGATTGCAAGTGGTCCACTGAGAGGGCTCATTGGAAGGTGAGCTTATTTTTTAGTCTTGTGATGGGTGAAGTAATGAGTCAATGCTTCATCTTTTGGCATCCTATCCTCTCCTTCCTTGAATAGCCAAGGTTATTGCCATGCAATTAAATTCATTTTCAGAGCTATTTATATCTGCTGCTAGCTCCATATACCGCTGTGCAGTGTTTATGACATTGGTAAATGTGTAAATATGCCACTTGTAGCTGTAAGATCACTACCCTCGTGTCCATAATTTTGCAGAAGATAGAACTTGGCCAATATTAACTTCTCCTGGTCGTTTATCTCAGTTTGCTATGTATATTTCCCCCCATGTCAACAGAATAAAGTTGTTTTTGCATTAATATATGCTTTTATATTGTGTTACTTATGGTCGAACTGCAACTGGATTACTCATCGCTGATCCACTCAATTATATTTTGATTCCACCGCAGCTTTGCCTATTCTCATAGGAATGTTTTTGGGAGAAACCAGAAATTCAATATTTCCTTAGAGAGAGGTCAGATTGACTCAATATTTCGTATAAACTACACAGACCCTTGGATTCAAGGCGATGATAAACGAACATCTAGAACAATAATGATTCAGGTAATCTCTGAAGGTTTATTTGTCCGAGCCCAATGACTGTTCTTTTGATAATAGAAAGTTAAAGATTCTGGTGTGCTGATATTTAATTAACTTCTTTTTAGAATTCAAGAACGCCCGGAACAATTGTTCATGGTAACCAAGATGGTAGCAGTAACCTGACCATTGGCCGCATCACAGGTGGTATAGAGTTTAGTCGACCCCTTAGGCCAAAGTGGAGCGGAACAGCAGGACTTGTTTTCCAGGTTCTTCATTGATAACTTTAGTGGCTGTTTAAGTGTGTTGTAATATATTTTTTATTTCAAATTTTAGTCCTTTCGATCTAGCTCTACCAATACCACTTGCAAATTGCTGATTTGCATAGTTTAGTTAACTGTGTCATCACTAATCAGATTATTTCTGCGATATGTTAAATGTAATATAATATAGTTTCTATATCTATTTATTTTAGTGATTTTTTTCCTTTTCAAATGATCACTACAGCATGCCGGAGTCCGTAATGAGAAAGGGGATCCTATCATCAAGGATTGTTACAGCAGTCCTCTTACCGCAAGGTTGTACTCTTAGTAAATGCTGCATGCTGCTTATTTTGGAAAATATGGTTGTGATGACTTTGTGTGGTGGTTTCAAACTTATGTCAATTTTTTCTTGTAGTGGCAATAACCATGATGATACATTGCTTGCTAAATTTGAGACTGTTTACACTGGTCCTGGCGATCATGGGTCTTCTATGGTTCGTTATGAATTGAATACGATTTGAGTTTATATTTAATTCTATGGTTCTTATGATTACTTGCTTGGTTTTGCAGTTTGTCCTTAACATGGAACAGGGACTTCCTCTTTTGTCTGAATGGTTATACTTCACTAGGGTGAATGCACGTGCTAGGAAGGGTGTTGAGATAGGTCCTGCTCGCCTTCATTTAAGGTATGATATACACGTCGTCAATTCCCCTTCTCATGGAAAGAAAAAGGAATGCATTGTTTTGCACTTAACATTTAAGCAAAACAGACAACCTTATGTTTTTCCAAATTTGTTTGGTTCACTGCTAGTCTCTCTGGTGGTCATGTGGTGGGAAATTTCTCTCCCTATGAAGCTTTTGCCATTGGTGGAACAAACAGTGTGAGAGGCTATGAAGAAGGTGGTGTGGGCTCTGGTCGATCATATGCTGTTGGCTCTGGAGAAGTTTCTTTCCCCATGGTACTTGAATTTATCATGCTTTTTCCTGCTCAATCCAGCTAAACTTCTTGGGTGTTCTTACGGTGTATTGCACTTAACCTTATTTTCATAACCTGGACCTGGTTCAAACCTGGACCTGGTTCAAACCTGGACCTGGTTCAAACCTGGCTGTATCTAAAATTTGCTGAATTATCTGATCTCTTAGAACTGGAGAATGAAATACATAGCCCTTTATAACAGTAGTGGTGGTTGGTTTTTTTATCAAATGATATTAAGATACTAGGTTTCTACTTTCTAACAAGCAGAATATGCTTGTAGTCATGTAAATGAATCTAAATGGAGGATACAAAAATTTGTTGCATTTTTCCCTGTGCCCACAGGTGCATGCATTTGATTAAATTATATTAAGAGAGAAATTGACTCGTTGATCTTACTGTGTGTTTGTAGTTGGGGCCAGTGGAAGGTGTTATATTTTCTGACTATGGAACTGATCTTGGATCCGGCCAAACCGTCCCTGGTAGGTCTTTATTTGGTTTGTTCGATTCCTTCTCTCTTTCAGAATTTGGTTCCTTTTCGTATTTCATGAGGATGATTAAGATTCTGGAGATCACCCAATGCGTACGAATGCCATCAGTTACTGATCTTAATAAAATGAGTGAACTTGTCCTATGTTATGTTTGGTAGCTGTTAAAACTTTCAAGGAGGACAACCTACTTTCACGCACTACTGTCATAGACTAGTAGAGTCATTTACCAAACAGAACCAGCTTTTCTTGGCTTATCCTTGCGCTTTGGCTCCATTAAGTGACAAATGCACAATGTCAATTTTTAAACAGTTTTCACTTGTCAACTGTTCCATCTCAACTGGTAGCGCTTCTCTAGATGTTTGCAAATATTGTTCATGCTGTCCTTAATGTGGCACTTGAATGTTGTTTTGGCTTTTTATTAGGTGACCCTGCTGGAGCGAGGAGGAAGCCTGGAAGCGGACACGGGTATGGGTTTGGCATCCGTGTGGATTCGCCTTTGGGTCCTTTACGTCTTGAATATGCCTTTAATGACAAGAAAGAGAAGAGGTTTCATTTTGGGGTTGGCCATAGAAACTAAACGTCCTTTCGGGGGACAATTCTTATTAGGTGCTTTTCGAATGTTTCATATATTCCAATTTTTTTTGTAGCTTGCATGGGTTTTTCCTTTTTCGGGAAACTTATGTATCATTTTCCTCAAAAAAATTTACTTAGTTACCTTTTTAAGCAGGTGTTTGGTAGATTTTTTTTTTTTTTAGAATACCCAGAAAAGTGAGACTGGGTTTTTAAGAATACCATGTTTGGTATTACTTTTCAAAAAATTTATCGAGTACAGTGATTTAGTTGGTAATCCATTTTGTGTGTAAATGAAGGATGAAAATTACTGTTAGGTGGTGTTTGGTTTACGGCTTTCCAAAACTTTCCTATGCAAGTAAGCTTTCGAGTTTGCTAATGTTTGGTTCAACAGGTTAACTCAAAATCCTCATCCATCCAATTTGCATTGCTTTTTAAAATTAGGCTTTGAATGATAGCTTTCGGCACTGTTTAGAAAGACTTTTTGTAGGTGGTTTTTTTTTAAAAGACCGCTAAACCACTATTTACACACTTTTTTCACACCCATTATACCCTCTGAAAAGACAAGAGAGATGATAGGATATTTTCTTCCTTGTGACCGGCGGTTGGCGAGTTTGTGGAGTTGGCTTCGGTGTGGTGGTCGATTGGCCGGTGGGGGTTGTGGCTGAATCGATGAAGAAAAGGGGATGGACGGTGGTGGCGTGGGGTTGTGGATCGGTTGGCTGTTGAATGGGTTGAAGGGTGTTGGTGGCTATTGGTGGTTGAACGATTGGAGAAGTTTCAATTGTGTAGTGGAAAGGGTAGTGGCTAGCGGTTAAAAAAAATAAAAATGGTGGCTGGCCAAGATGTGGGTTTTTGATGGTTTTGGAAGATGTGGCGGTGGCTGAATTTGGTTGGTGGTCTAACGGTGGTGCAAGGTAGGGCTGTGGTTTTGATCCTCGATGGCTATGAGAGAGGTATGTGGTTGGTGCCGGCGAGAGGAGGTGGCTGAAACATAGACTTTTTCATAAAAACAAAACGGGGTTATTTTCGTAAAAATAACTTTTTTTCCCATCTATATATATATATTTTTTTTTTTGGTAAATACATGGGGCATTGCCCCACGAAACAGACAAAACGAAACAAAAGAAAACAAACAATAACAGGAAAAAGCAAGACAGAAAGAAAACTAAAAACCATCGACTCAGAAGAAACAAACTCAGCATCTTCCAGTTGGAGTGATGACTCCCGGATCCAGCATATCAGCAGTAAGAAGATTAAGTAGCTCACTGTGAGGGGATGTAATAGTGGATAAACCAAAAGGATCATCCATTGCTTTCTTCGCTAGCCAGTCCGCACAATGATTACAGGTCCTAGAAATATGCTTCAACAAGACAGACCAATCCTTATTGAGAGCAGCTCGAATCTTAGTTACCAGAGGTAGCTTTCGAGTGTCATTACCAGTCATGGTAAGAAGGCCAATGGCTTGAGCAGAATCTGATTCAAGAATAATTTTCTTCCAACCAGATTTCCAAGCAAACTCCAACCCATGTAAAATAGCCCAGAGTTCAGCTTGCAAAGGGGAGCAGGAACCAATAAAGACAGAGAAACCAGAAACCCAATTCCCCTCCCAGTCTCTTAATAATCCCCCACATGTAGCTCTCTCATTAGAAACTGCACCATCAACATTTAATTTTAAATAACCTTGAGTTGGAGCAATCCAGGCAGGGGAGGATCTGATGGGGGTATATAGGATCAACTTTTGTTAACCATTTTCTGTTACAGCACCTTAACTCTCTAATTGATTCAGCAATACAAGGAGAAGGGTCTTCAGGTCTCTTTACAAAGCCTTCATGAAGCTCTTTATTTCTCCAATACCATAAGAAATTACAAACGGTAAAGAAAAAGTCCCTCCAGTCCTTGGCATGGGTATTCTTTATATTCAAATTGAGGATAATCCACTCTTTGGAACAGCTTGAGGTGAAAAAAACAGGAGGAAGAGGATGCAACAAAGGTATTAGCCAGACCTTTTTAGCTTTATTACAGTCTCTAAAAGCATGGAGCAGGGTCTCCGCTAGATCAGGACAAGAGGGGCAGCTATTAGAGGAATCACTCCATTTGCTGATATAGTCTTTAGTTAGCATCCTACCATGGAGCATTTTCCACAAAAGAAGCTTAACTCTCTCTTTCCCTTTCCAACTCCATATCCGGTCCCAGCAGCTATCACTAGAGAGGGAGTTAGGACATGTCAGATTTCTATAAGCCGATTTAACTATAGACTGACCTGGAAGCAAATTTCTCCAGCTAACACAATCCTCTCCTGCTTCCCCATCAGGATGAGGAATAGCCATAATCTGGTTTACTACACTTTCATTAAAATGGTTAAAGAGAAAGTGCGTATTCCATCCCTGTAACAGCCCCAAATCCCTATAGCAGATATTGTCCGCTTTGCCCCCCTTCCGGGACTCACGGTTTTACGTTCTGGGGTTACCCCCAAAAGGCCTCCACTAGGAAAGGTATCCACACCCATATATATGGCATGCTTTGTTCTCCTTTCCAACCGATGTGGGACATTACATCCTCCCCCATTGGGAATACAGCGTCCCCGCTGTACACACCGGTCCAGGACCAGGCTCTGATACCATAAAATGTAACACCCCGTGTATACCCGGTTTGTTAACATGTTACCGTATTAAGCCACGCTTAATTAATATGCGGAAAAACTTTTTCTTAAATTCAATTATGACGTCATTATAATTACCAAGTTACATTACTCAATTTATTTTCAAAAATATCGCCTGTATATGATTGCAAAAGACATCTAACTGAGATACCTCATATTCATATATAATAAGTTTCTATGTTATTACAACTCGAACATAAAATTCAACATAGTCAAACGTGGCATGGACAACCCCATGCTCACACAAACAAGGCAACATAGCCAAATAAGTCTCAACATAATAATATTTAAATGAAACAAAAAACATAACAGCAATAAACACAGTCCATCATCAGCCTATCTGCCACTAACTAAGTCAGCTCCGGCCTCCTGCCGCCTGAGGTTTCAACCCCAGCATTACCTGAACCTGAAATGATGCCCCAAACGTGGGGTGAGATCTCTAACAAGAAATCTCAGTAAGACAAGGGGTCCTCAAGGAACTTCCACCCCAAGCTCACTTACATGTGTAATATAAGTTTTAAAAACAGTTTACAATATAAGTTATGAAAACAGTGCAATGCAACAGATAATCATGTAATGTGTGTCAAATCAATTCTACTGGCCAGAGAAATGCAGGAAATACGTCTAAATCCTACAGATAGTGCAAGACGCTACTTGCACCCACCCACAGCCCCACCATATTGTATGACGCTACATACTCAGGCTTGCCGTCTAGGTGGAACAACACATACATATTAAAAGCCATTGCACATAACAACTTAGAACAGTTCAAATATAAAAACATGAAAGCACAACATGCATATAAACCATTCCCCCATGGGGTATGGTGGAACCACACGGTGGCTAAACCGAGGACACGAAAGCTTACTTGTACCCGTATGCCCCTCCGACTCGAACTCGGTATCACAAGGGTCCACACCACAAATAGAATCCAATGCACTCACAGATCTGGTTCAATGACCATCATAGTATCAATATACATATTCTAAAATTCCAAGGCAATCGGATATTATTTTCTTTTTTTTTTATTCAAACCGGAGATCCTTTCTAAGATATACCATTTAACTTATTTATTTTTAGATAATTATTATCTTATAAATATATATAAATATAGCCACAAATATATGTATATTATATATATATATAAAACCGAGAACAGTAACGTAACAATATATAACTTTAGCAATATAAAACTCTAATGCTTTAAAAGTACAATACGTAACATTATAAAACTTTAACAAAATAAGACTTTTAACAATTTAAAACTTTAACGTATTCAAAGAAATTGTGTACAGTACCGAGTCAGGTAAACTAATAATATATATGTACCTATGTTTAACTTTGACATATACAAAGTAATCATACTTTTCAAATTTTCTAACTTTTCAACTCAATGACTTCCTGTACTGTAGATTTGTATACGTTGCCTTTTTTATCTATGTATATAGATAAACGAAACTATATATATAAACATAGATAAACATAGATAAACGAAATTACATACAGGGATACACGAAATCGACTCCCTGTGGGTTCTTGTATATATATATATAAACAACTTGGACATAGTGGATTCAGAAAAAGCATTTTACACTTGACTCAGCGACCGATTTCTTGTACGAAAAAGTACATAAATTCATTTTGAAATCATGCGATCAATAAAACAAAAGTGACAAAATAATGGTCATCTACAGATAGCGCACAGTATACGATTCTGCATCAACAGTAACATATAACAAGGATTTTAACAAAAATTATGGATTTACAAAAGGGGATAATTAGGTTTACCTTGGATCCTTTTGAGAACAGAAAAAAAAAATGGAAACTTTAGAGATTGAGAAAGCACCCAAATCCCCTTCAACAATGGGTTCTCTTTCAACAAAACCAGAGCTTTAATGGTTGGGTGATGTTTCAATGGAGGAGAGGAGGAAAAAGATGGAAACTTTGGAGAAGAAAGCTAAGACTCCAAGAAAGCTCCCAAATGCTGCCACACTATTCAGCTGCTGAGTCTACAAAATAACCTAGGGTTTGGATCCCCTTTTTTTTCTATTTATATTTCAAATCATCCTTTTAGGGCAAGTGGAGGCACTAGGTTTCTGACCTAGGGTTATGCGTAAAGAGGCTATTTATAATTGTCAAGTGATCTCACGCAGTATTAACCCTCGTAGATCCGCTTATCATTTTAATCCCAAACTTGGGATCTGAACCTAAACATTTTTCTAAGATTTATCATATTTTTTTTATTTAATTTTCGCAGCACCTTTCCGGTACGCACTTTTCCATAGCCAGTATCCGTTTTGATACCAGTTCTCATTATTTTACCCTGAACTCATTTCACTAGTCCTACGTAATTTTCTATAAATATTCAGATTTTTATTATAATTTTCTAGGATACTTTATCGTCACGCATTTATACCGAGAAGCAGAGCCGGTATTTGCACTTTTCACCCGAAAAGCGACTTACAGTATTTTTTACTCACTCAACATAATTATTTATACCTCATATTAATTCTTAGGGTCAATTATGGAATTATCTCCTAACTCTCATATATTTATTTAATTAATTTTCTTAATTAACGGTGCAGGTTCTTACATTCACCCCACCTTTTTAAGGATTTTGTCCTCAAAATCAGAAACATACCTGTCTCGAAACTCAGGGTACTGTCGGAGAAGCTCATCCTCACGCTCCCAAGTGCACTCCTCAGGAGTTCGTCCAGTCCACTGCACCTTGACCATCGGAATGGTCTTGCTCCTCAGCCGCTTCTCGCCGCGATCGAGAATCTTGAGTGGTCCGACCGGAGTCTTTAGGTTCTCCCGAACCTCCACATCATCTGGTTGCACCACGTGCGAAGGATCTGCAATGTATCTCCGAAGCTGAGACACGTGAAACACGTCATGGATGTTGGCCAAGTTCGGAGGCAAGGCAAGCCGGTAGGCAACTGGTCCTACCCTACCAAGGATCTGGTAAGGCCCAATGAATCGCGGGCTCAGCTTCCTCACTCCAAGTGCCCGTCCAACACCCGTTACAGGTGAAAGTCTCACGAACACGTGCTCACCCTCACTGAACTGCAGTGGACGATGCTTAACATCATAGTAGCTCTTCTGGCGATTCTGCGCCTGCTTCAATTTCTCTCTGATCATCTGGACCTGCTGGGTTGTATCTTGGACAAAGTCTAAGCCAAATAACTCTTTATCTCCAACCTCAGACCAACAGGTAGGAGTCCGACACCTCCTACCATACAGCGCCTCGTACGGTGCCATGCCCAGGCTAGCATGGAAACTATTGTTGTACGAAAAATCCACCAGTGGCAGGTACCTATCCCATGTTGAACCCTGCTCCAACGTGCAAGCCCTTGAGAGCTCAGCTGCCAACTGAGCTACCCCTGTCCCACATCGGTTGGAAAGGAGAACAAAGCATGCCATATATATGGGTGTGGATACCTTTCCTAGTGGAGGCCTTTTGGGGTAACCCCAGAACGTAAAACCGTGAGTCCCGGAAGGGGGGCAAAGCGGACAATATCTGCTATAGGGATTGGGGCTGTTACAAATGGTATCAGAGCCTGGTCCTGGACCGGTGTGTACAGCGGGGACGCTGTATTCCCAGTGGGGGAGGATGTAATATCCCACATCGGTTGGAAAGGAGAACAAAGCATGCCATATATATGGGTGTGGATACCTTTCCTAGTGGAGGCCTTTTGGGGGTAACCCCAGAACGTAAAACCGTGAGTCCCGGAAGGGGGGCAAAGCGGACAATATCTGCTATAGGGATTTGGGGCTGTTACAAATGGTATCAGAGCCTGGTCCTGGACCGGTGTGTACAGCGGGGACGCTGTATTCCCAGTGGGGGAGGATGTAATGTCCCACATCGGTTGGAAAGGAGAACAAAGCATGCCATATATATGGGTGTGGATACCTTTCCTAGTGGAGGCCTTTTGGGGTAACCCCAGAACGTAAAACCGTGAGTCCCGGAAGGGGGGCAAAGCGGACAATATCTGCTATAGGGATTGGGGCTGTTACAAATGGTATCAGAGCCTGGTCCTGGACCGGTGTGTACAGCGGGGACGCTGTATTCCCAGTGGGGGAGGATGTAATATCCCACATCGGTTGGAAAGGAGAACAAAGCATGTCATATATATGGGTGTGGAAACCTTTCCTAGTGGAGGCCTTTTGGGGGTAACCCCAGAACGTAAAACCGTGAGTCCCGGAAGGGGGGCAAAGCGGACAATATCTGCTATAGGGATTGGGGCCATTACAGCTATTCTGCATATGAAACATAGGAATAGCTGAAATGACTGATTTAGCTAATGTCACTCTCCCTGCCATAGACAAGCAGCTCTTTTTCCAGCCCTGGAGTCTCCCATTTACTCTGTCCATGATCTCTCCATAATGTAGTTTATTTATTCTTCCATGCTTCATTCTATAGCCCAGGTATCTGCCAATATTCCTAGTATGAGCAAAGCCACTTATCTCCACAATAGAATTAGCCAGCTCAGAAGAAACATTCTTAGAGAAGAAAATGTTTGATTTGGGGTAACTGACCTTTTGCCCCGACATGTCACCGAAGATTGCAAGACAGTTCAGAATAGTCTTGATCTGATTAATGCTAGCTTCACCGAATAGAAGCAAATCATCTGCAAAAAGCAGGTGAGATATAATTGGACCACCTTTTCCAGCTTTCATGGGCTTCCACTCCTCTCTATTAATGCAGTCAGCAATTAAATGAGACAGCTTCTCCATACACAGAACAAAGATATAGGGAGATATGGGGTCCCCTTGTCTAAGGCCTCTGCTAGGAGAAATTCTGCCTGACTTAGCACCATTCCAAAGGATTTCCAGCTCAGAAGTAGAGATGCAATGCATGATGAGATTCACAAATTGATCAGGAAGACTAATCTCCTTAAGCACTTTATGGATGAAACTCCAGGACATGCGATCATAGGCTTTTTCGAGATCAATCTTTATAGTAAAAAAGCCCCGCTTACCTTTCATTCTATTCATAGAATGAACCATCTCCTGAGCAATAACAATATTGTCTTGAATTCCCATCTATATTTTACCTACATCCAAACATAGACTTTATAAAAATTACTTAATTTCCCATCAAAATTTTATCCAATCAAACAATTTTTTTTTTACATTTTCCTATCAAATTCACATTCCAACCATTTTCCTGGTAATTACATTTCCCTATTATTCAAAATCTTCTCCTCAGCCAAATGCCCCCTTAAGAATATCACCCGAAGGGTGGTATTGTTGGATTGCTAAGAAATTAGAAAAAGGTACATGAAATTTTTGACAAAAATAGCCCTTTTTTTTAAGAAAGTGATTTAGCCTTCTTTGACAAAAAGAAAATATCCAAGTGGGGATATATTTATAATATCACATCAAATTTTCAGTAATATTTTATAATTAACCAAATATACTTAGTAAATTTTATTCAATATTTTTAGTAAAATTTTGGTCTATAAAATAATTTTTTGATCATATTTTTAAAAATATTATTTTCCCATCACATTATTGGTAATTATGATTTTTGGATAAAAAAAAATTTCTTCTACCAAAGGATCCTATTTTTTTATACCTAGTTGTTTTCATAAAATCGCTCCACATATTTTGAGAGGGCCTCACCAATATGGTCATGTTTCTGGTTTTTGCTTATCCCTCTCTACCTAGGGTCTGTTTGACACTTTTTCTTTTTTAAACAAAAAGATACTTTTAAGTCAAAGCTTAAAAAGAATTTTAAAAATAAAGCTAAAATTGTTTGATGATTATATAAAAAATTTAGTTTAAAAGTTATTTAAAAACTATTCATTTTAAAAAAAAAATGATATAGCTTAAAAAAAAGCTGTTTCTAGGATCTTTTGTTTTTTTTTTTTTTTCATTATAAAAAGTTTTTTTTATAAGATCTTATATAAAAATCTGTTTAGCTCATCTTTTGCTTATAAAAAAGGAAGCCTAACAAAAGATCTCTCAAAATTCTCGCATAAGATGAGCTAGTTCTGTGTTGTGGTATGATGATTTATTCTTACATGGCATTTTGTTCTCATCCCAATCAGAACATGTGAAAGGTCAATGCAGAGAAACAAGAGTAATGGGTGGTGGCCTAATTGAAAGGGATTTCATATAGTCTCAGTTTATATTACTTTATGGACTTAGTTAATGATTCGTGTGTGTCAATGTGAGTTAGGCTGTGTTTTACCGATAATATTCTAACACGTTAATTTTAAAAAATATTAGATTTCGACATATTAGAACACATTTTGATATTAAATAATGGGAAAAAGGTTTATGATGTTACTTTTGATAACTTTGTCTAATGTTCATCGAAACGACATCGTTTTGGAGTTAAAAAATTATAATGATAAAGACTATTATAACCCTGAAATAAATTAAAATTACAAAAATACCATGATTTCTGTCCCGAAACGACGTCGTTTCGATGAACATTAGATAAAGTTATCTAAAGTAACTTAAAAAAAAACCCTTAAATAATATTTTCAATTTATGTAGTGTATAGTATATTTAATATCAATAATTTAACAAAAAAATAAACTAAAGTTACAATATCCATCAATTTTACAAAGAAATATAATATGTAAATATTGAGGGAGGATATTCTTATTACCAAAATTTTTCACTACCAACTTATTATCAATCTAATCATCATTGGATCAAAGAAAGAGAATGCTAAAATGTTTATGAAGAGAGAGAAAATGATGATCAAATGATGATTAGATAGGTAGTAAGTTGGTAGTAAAAAAATTTAATAGTAAAAATATCCCTCCTCATAAATATTTACTATTATGTTTTCAAATTGAGAATCTTGTACACGTTCTAGTGAGATTTATTTGGTATTCATTTTTAATTTTTATTGCACTAGTTCGGTGAAACGTCGATCAATTTTTTCGTGATATGTAATGAAATTTTAAATATTATAGATATCGGAGCGTGTTGGGGAGTGTCGGAAAGTGTCAGACACAACATCTTCAGATTTTTTAAAATGTCGGTACAACCTAGAAGGTAAGGTAGCCAAACAATGAAGGAATTAGGAACGCAAAATTTAGGTAGATTGGTTTTAAGTATAAAAAATTTCTAATTTCTAATTTCTTTTTAAGAAACTTAATGATATTTGATTATACCCAAAAAAAAAAAAATGTACAGATTTATTGAATTAGGCCACATGTATATTTCTAAATGACAGTAATCTCATATAAACTTAATATTAATAGTAGGCTGTTTGGATTTTTTTTAATGTAAAAGTTACTTTTAAGCTAAAATTAAAAAAAAAAAGAATTTAAATAAAAAATTAAAAATTATTTGGTGATTACATAAAAAATTTAGTTTAAAAATTATTTAAAAGCTCAAATCTTATTTCAAGAAAAGCTAATAAGAGCTTAAAAAAAGTTCCTCATATGAGCTTTTGACCTTTTTCTTCATTAAAACTCTTTAGTTTTTAGTATAAGAGCTTTTGTAAAAATTTATTTGGCCTAGCTTCTGGTTATAAGGAGAAGAGTTAAAAAAGATAAGGTCCAACAGCTACTTGAAATTTCAAGTTAATTTTCATTTTTTTTAAATAAGAAGTATTCTTAAGACACTTGTTAAGAAGATAAAAGTAAAAGGCAGCATATGAATCAAAAGTTTTATATCAAATCTTATTCATTAGTTTAGTTGTTTATGACGGTATATTAGAATTATTATATATAAATAAGATCAAAAGATCATTATTTAAAGAGTAACTTATACGGGAGTGGATCCTCTCATGTGGAAAAGTAATCATGTGGTTATGATAATTGATCACAATCACTCATCCAAAAATTATACATTTTTCTCTCTCAAATCTCATCATCAATGAGTGGTTGTGATTAATTAACATGATCACATGACCACTTTTTCACATGAGAGAGGATGCACTCCCAACTTATACTGATATGAAATGATTCTAATCCAAAAATAAAATTTTTAAATGAAAAAAAGTAAAAGCATTTACTGCATAAAGAACATTAAAAATTATTATATATATATATATATATATATATATATATATATATATATATTTTATTAAACGCTTTTTAGCCAGATTCTTTGTGTATGTGAATTTAGGGTTGACCGATATGAGATAGGATCAGAGGTTGGGAAATGAAGAACATATGGATTGCTGCCAATTACCGACCAAGAAAAGACAATGTGAGTGACCTGGGAAATGTGGTATCAAAAACCAATAATATTGCCTAAAACCCAACCCGACAACAGCAAGTTACTGGCAGTAAATGCCATCAGTTCGGGTTTTACACTTGGCCGTAGTGTAATTAAACCCAAATTTCGACTTGGCCGAAAATCGGTAAATCGGTGATTTAATTTATTCGAATTAGTTAATGGATCAATCATGCAATAGACATGATAAGAACCGGGTTGACTCGTCCAACTTTTGACAAAACTGATAACTCAATCGGTTTTCGTTAACTCGATTGGGTTATGAATATTTTAAAAAAAAAAAATTTAAGGGAAATGATGTATTTTTTAAGCAACAACCAAATATAATATCCCTAAGGTGCAGTTCATCATTTTTAATTCACATATACACAAATCAATCATACAAAAATAAAACACAATTAAAAAATTTTAACTTAAGAATAATGAAATTGAAATGAAAAGTGAAAATGCTTACTTGGATTAAAATTCGAAATCATAAGAAATAACGGAAAGAGCTAATTTGAACTTTGAAAATGTTATATTAATTTATTATTTTTAATAATGACCCAAAGGATAATTCTTTTTCTTAATTAGGTAGGTTCTAAGTCCGAAAAAATAAATTACAGAGATGCAAGAGTTTTATAGTTATAAAAAATAAGTAAATTTCCATCTAGTGAATTGATCATTTGAGGAAGAGGCTAGTTGAAGATAATAATATCCTCTTCTATGCCAAGGCATTGTTTCGCAAATTAGTCAGCATGTTTGTTATCAGACATAATTTTGGATAATTCTGAATAAACAAATTATGAATTTTGCAAGACAACATATAGGTTTTTTTTTTTTTTTTTTTTGTAAAAAGACAACATATAAGTTATTTTGAGTATAGAATATAAATTTATATACATTTATCGAGTCATGTGGTTCAACCAATGACCTAATATCCCAGTTGAGTCGATGACCGGTTTGGTTTTAATAACATTGTTTGGTGATGAAGCTATAAAGGTATCATAGTCAACATGAGATGTGAAAGTGAAGTTTTTGTTATTTATTAATTTTATAATAAACACTTAATAATTTATTAAATATAATTAACAAGGACAACCTATTTTGGCATATCTTTTTTTTGGTAATCATGTTTGGCACATCTTTTTTTAAGCTTAAAGCTAAAAAAAGAGCTTAAAAAATAAAGCTAATTTTTTTTTTTAAAAAAAAAATTACTTGAAAATTGTCTATTTAAAAATAAGTATGTCCCAATAAATAATCGTTAGATTGAAGGAAATCAACGGTTAAGATTTAGTAGTAAGAGGTAGTAAGTAAAAGAGGTAATAACTATAACCTCCCACAAAACAGATATTGTTTTTGAAAATTATTTTACAAAACAATCCTCTTCAAACAAATTTTTTATTTATTTATTTCTAAAAACTAAAAAATTGTTTTTAGAAACAGGAATCAATCATGCCCTGAACTTGAATTTAATTTTTTTTAAAGAACTTACAAATATTTTTAATAATTAAATTGCAAATAACAATCAATATATTATAAAAAAAACTAAACTCTCATAAATGTGTTTTTGAATTATATGATGGATGGAAATAGATCTTTTCATATGAAAAAAAAAACATAATATGATCATGTGGGAATATCACAATAATACAAAGGTGAATTAATAGTTATAATCTTGTAACTATCTATTAATTTATTTTTTTCTCTCTTTCTTTATTATAATTCATTCATGTTTGTATAGTTATGATTCCCCATATAATTCTATAATGTTTTTATTTTTTTACATGAGATGATCCAGATCCATGATGGACACAATTAATTTAAGCTTAATTTAATTCATCAATTAAAATAAGCACAATTAATTCATGACGTATCAATTATTAGTAAAAAACACTTCCATTCCCTCTTACATGAATTTAAAGTTTTGGACCTGGTCTTGATCCGATTCTCTCCGGATCCAAACATGGCCGTCAAATTTTTGAATTTTGTTTTTCTTTCTTTCTTTCCTTTTTGTTTTCTTTAATTATTGTTTCTAACTAAAAAAATTGGTAGGCCTAATTTGTAGGCTCATCTTAGTTCCTCCATCGTATATATGGGTCAGCTTAATTATCCACTTTGTGAGAAAAAAGATTAACTTTAAACAACCTGGCCCACTTTTTCAAGCATCTCATAAGTGCAGACTTGCTCAACTAGTTGAACTCACACATCCTTATTCCTTAGTCTCTAATGGACCGTGCATGACATTAACTTGCAATATTTACGATCCTAGACAAGAACAAAGAAATTCCGACTTGCAAGTGACCCAAAAAAAATTGTATGGATTTAAAGATTGGATTTTGTACCCAAAAAAAAAAAAAAAAAAATTTGATGGCACTTGTTAGATCTTGGTAAGTATATTCATAAATGGGTTTAAAGGAAGGGATTTATTATTCTTATGTTATATAAGATAGAATCTATTTCTTACACACACAAATTCAAGATGGTCTTACTTTATTTTTTTTTCTCTCCCCTGAAAGTGGACCCCACTTGCATAAATGAATCAGTAAGAGATAATATTTATATCCTACTGCATGAGAAAACTATTACCCTTAGATAAAATTAAAATAGTAGATTTAACACTATTTTAATCCAACATTATAAGAAAATAAGTTTATGATTTTTTTCTATACATAATTTTTACTTAACATACATTTTGCCTTTCTCAACACTATCTTTTTTAAATGAGAATCTCAACATTAATATACTCTATGAATCGACAAGCTAGGTAGTGTAGTTTGTCATCGAAGTATGTGCTGCAGCATTGGAGTGTAATCAATTTCCACAATAATTTCCTTTACTCCAACTTTAGAAAGAAGATCCTGGGAGGAAGAGAAACACATCGAAAGATCAAAATCTACATATGTGACTTTAGATAGAGACAGGATCAAACTTGTTGAATATTCCATAAATAGTAATAGATTTTAGATTAGACAAGCAAAGGATCTCATAAGAGAGAGGAAGAGAAAAGTTAGCCACCGAATAAAAGAGAGTTCCTCTGATTAAGTTTATCATGAAAGTAGAAAAACATAAAGATTCTTTGAGGAAAAAAATGAACTATTAATTTCTAGTTACCTTTTTTTTTCCTTAAAGGGATAATTAAAGGATGCCAATCCTCTAAATCGTACCATGCATGTTAATTGGCCACTGAAATCAATATTTAGCCTTTTAATTTCTAAAATATTTCGTATTGTCATAATTTCCCCTTTCTTTTGTTGAACTTTTTGCGAGTAAAGTTACACGCTTAGATTCACTGTGATTCCTGCATAAATCACAGAGAGGATAACGATTTATATAAGTCGGTCAGTCAAAAAAAATAAATTAATCTTCTTAACTGGTTCATCAATCGGACTAATTCGATTTGCACATTATCGGATCCTATAAAGGGCGGCTCTTCCATGATCATTTTTTTCATTTCCAAAAATTGAACACAAGAGCCTAATTAGTACGGGTGTTCATCAACTGATTCAAACCGCGGTAACCGAACCGAAAGCTGAAAAAATCGAAAACCAAAAAATGAAAACCGAAAAAAAACCCGCAAATTTTAATTGGATTGGATCGGTTTTCGGATTAGTAGATGAAAACCGATCCAATATATTAATTTTCCTCTACCTACTTGGGGCTTTTCCTACTTGCGTTTTTTCTCAATCATAGCCCAAAAATTTCTAAATCCAATG
Organism: Gastrolobium villosum; assembly: GCA_032173675.1. Taxonomy (NCBI): domain Eukaryota; kingdom Viridiplantae; phylum Streptophyta; class Magnoliopsida; order Fabales; family Fabaceae; genus Gastrolobium; species Gastrolobium villosum. Next base: position 57,093 of record JAVKPL010015123.1, on the reverse strand, counting down.
CTCATTGACTCATCAACTAAACCCAAGAAAAAACCTAGTCACATCTAATCAACAAAATGTCATCTATGCATAGCTTCATATCTCATTGTAAAAAAAAAACTATATTGTCATTTACCAATGCTTTTTTTTATAAAAAAATGTTACAAAGCCAATATATACAAAAAAATGTTATTTGCATAATAATCTTGAAACAAATTTTAGAATTTTTAAAAATCCGAAAACCGATTCAATCCAAACCGAAAAAAATTAGATTTGATCGGATCGGATTTAAAAAAAATTCAAATTGAATAGATGATTACATGATCAAACCAAAAGAATTGGATCAGATGATTTTTGAAAAACCGATCCAATTCAACCGCGAATGCCCAAAGGGACACAAATTTCTTACCGGTCGTGACAATGGTATTTGATGTTCATTCAACTTTAGTTTACACTACTTTGTAATTATCCTATTATAAAAATGCGGTTGCTTTTTCTTTTCTTTTTTTCCGGGAAAAAATGTGGTTACTTTATGTAAAGAAACATAAGTTATTCTTCAAAATAATGTCATGATACATGGACTTGGAAAGTAAATAATAAAATTGTGGATCTGACCAAAATGGTCATTCCACATAAATCATGCATACTTTTGTATCTGTTAACACACAGAGACACCCTCTTATCTGTCACATATACACGCGCACAAATTATTATAACTAATATAGAATTGAAGAGAGAAGGACCTAGGTGGTCGAAAAAACAGGTATACCAAAAGGGTGTTTGATCATGTGGATGGCAATGTTGGTCAGTGGTTGCAGTCAACTATTTAGAACTAGTATTTTGTCCAGTGACCCCCACCCCCAGTGTTAGTGGTTGTTCCCTTAACTCCAAAGTGTCCCACTGAACAAGTTACTAGGTTTGAAATGTTATAAATGTTGTATTAGGTTATGTGTTCGATTCTCACTTATATATAATAAAAAAAATTCCCACTGAACAAAACAGCTGTTTCCCCAAGTAAGCAGAAGAGGAACACAGGGTAGATCGAACAGTGAACGTTTGCATGTAACAGGCCAAAGCATTAGCGGAGACACGGACTGAGTCTCTGCTCCTTAGAGGAACCAAACCGACCAGAGCGTGCAGGCCAAAGCACTTGCTGGTTTAAATGTTAACTATTTGTTTCCCGAGGAACAGAAGATCAGATGGAGGGTGTCAAACACAAACAGATTGTGTATTCCCTCGGAACAATTAAACAAGTTCAACAAGTTGTTTATTATTATTATTTAATTCTACAAATTAAATATTATAAAAAAATGTGTTACCATGATAAATTTCTTAACTGTTAAATTTGATTTGGATACGGCCTAATTCAATAATTAATAAAGTACTAATTGAAAAGAAAATTATTGTAAGACACGGTATTAATTTCTCTCTCTATCTTTTTCCCTTAACTTTTGTTTCTCCCTGATGGGGCTACAACATAGTTTCTGAATTATGCATCTCGTGTTAGTGGGAACGGGGTTGTAGTAATGGGAGAACAGATAGTCTTCAAGATTTCAACTTCATTGACTGACTGTGTCTTTGGTCTTATTTCCAACCACTTTTGGCAGGTAGAGTACGTTGTAACCATAATTTTTTTAATATATATAATGCTATATTTACAAACTCTTACTTAGGAATGTACTCTCCGAAATACATGTTGCAATTCATAAGAGTTTATAAATAAAAAATTTGTAAATATAATTCTTCTATATATATATATATATATATATATATATATATATATATATATATATGGACAGTATCCTTTAACATCGATATCAAACTAAAAGATTTTACATCAAATTTTAACAGTTGATTTTCATGATTTAATAATTATAATGATTTATTGAATCACATTTATTAATTAATTTTTAATAAATTATAACCGTCAGATTGACGAAAATCAATAGTTAAGATTTTGTGTCAAATTAAAAAATGTGACCAATATCAAAGGATCATATCCCACACACACACACACATATATATAGGGTTTGGTGTTTATCCTTTTAAAAGACATAAAATTGTGTCTTTTTAAGTAAGAAAAATAGATACATAATAAAAATTATGGAGGAGAAAGTGAATTTTTTTAACATAAATTTTAAATAAAAAACATTAATTTTAACTAAAATGACCATTCTTTAACGAATAAAATATCTAGTGTAATATGTAAAAAAAAAATTGTAAATGGATCCTTTCCTTTCCGCATACATATATATATATATATATATATATATACATATACATATATGGGGAAAATGTTTATCCTTTTAAGTGACACAACTTATATCCTTTCACTTCCACAAAGAAGTGGGACCCACATTTTTATTTTTTTTGTCGACTTTATCTCTTCCTTTATCTATCTCTTTCTCTCTTTTAAAATGACACAACTTTACATCCTTTAAAATGACATACGCTTTACCCTACATATATATGGATTTCTCTTTTCTCATGTCACATGAGATAACATCTCTCATGTTATAGACACAACAAGTGGTAGGTCCCACCACTTATTAAAAAAATAAAAAATAAAAAGAAGATAGCACGGATTTCGATACCTCACAACATGAGAAAGCAATCTTCAACAACATGAGAAAATGATTTCCCCTATATATATATATATATATATATATATATATATATATATATATATATATATATATATATGAGATAAGCATCACCATTGATTTTTTTTTAATCTAACAGCTATCAGATGATGATGTGTCAAATTTCAAATTTAACACCTGATGTCGAGAGCCGTCCCTATATATATATATATAAAAATCAATGACTCTGATTTGTAAGCATGTAACACCATTGATTTTTTTTTAATCTAACATCTATCAGATGATGATGTGTCAAATTTGAAATTTAACATTGATGTCGAAGGATCCTATCCCTATATATATATATATATATATATAGGGACAGGATATTCTTACACCGGTATAAGAGTTGGAAGTCTTACACTCAATCTTGACGATTGATCCACTTGTATCCAATGGCTCACATTACTAAAAAAATTGAGCCTTTAGATATAAGTAAGATTAATAGATAAGATTAAGAGTGTAACTTACACTGGTGTAACTTGTATATATATATATATATATATATTGAATCTGTGCGACCTTTTTTCCACACTGTTGGTATAAACCTTCTTACAAGTCCCAAGATAATCTCATCATCTGCTTCCCTACGACCTGACTTTTTCCCACACTCTCTCTCTCTCTTTTACCATTTTGCTTTAGCATATTTTTTTGTCCATTGTTAAGTCACACTTCGCAAGTGATTTCTTGTCTCCCTTTTTTTTACTTTATTGGGTTTGCTTTACCAACATTGGATTTCTACACATCTTTTAACTCTTCATCCTGACTCATTCATTATGGTTATTTTGTTAACTCTCAAACTTATCTTTTTCTCACCTTTATCTCTCTCTCTTCCTCCACTACCCTACACCCTCCTCTTACCTTCCCTTTATAATTTCCTTTCCTGTGTTGTCTATAATAACCTAATCCTTTCTACTTGATCACATAGCCTTCCTTTTTCCACCTCTCATCATGACTGATCCCTACTTCTCCAATGACTCATTCAATGGTTATTGGTTTGACCTCAATTCTCCATGCCTCTTCTCTTCTTCATCACCATGCTCCAACAACGTTAACCCACCATTCTTTTTTCCTTCTAGTTATCATAACTGCACAAGTGGCATCTCTTTTACTCAGTATCATCAATCTTCACCCTCTTCTCCTCCTCTAAGAGAAGCCCTTCCTCTACTTAACCTAAGCCCTGCAAGACGTGAAGATCTTGAATCTTCCTTCAGTGCCATGGAAGTCATGAACAAGGAGAAAGAACTTTGCACTTTGGATGATGATACTGTAACGGTGGCTTTGCACTTAGGGCTTCCAAGCACAAGTTCAGCTTCAAATTTATACTCAACTGAGATTTCAGAAAAAGAAGACAAGGTCACCGTTGCTTCTTCTGAGTATCCATCAACTAAAATTAACAGGGGCCAGTATTGGATCCCTACCCCTGCTCAGATTCTGATTGGTCCAACACAGTTCTCATGCCCCCTTTGTTTCAAGACGTTCAACAGATACAACAACATGCAGGTACTTAATTTTTTGCCTTTTAATTATCATCTAATTAAAAATTATTAAGATGAAATAATGAGCACATTAATTAAGGATGGATCATAGAAAGAAAGAAAGAAACAAAATGAATGTCTTTTTTTTTCTCCTACTTTCCCAGATCTTACTTTTGTGGAAATTTTACTGGAAAAAGAAAATGTTCATTTCTGTATATCCTTTAGCTATATACTCTTCTTTTATAATCTCACTTCAATTTTTCACATATAAATCTTGTCTTAAATTCATGGAAGTACAGGCATTTGAGTATGTGTTTAATTTAGGGTTTTGTTTTGCCCTGTGCCTACTATTGCATGCCCTTTCCTTTTTATCTTGAGCTCTTAACTGTTCTACATACATGCTCCTTTTGCAGTGGAATAGATAAAAATGAATGTGTTATTTAAGGCTACCACTTTTTGGACCTTCAAAGTGTTAATTTGTATTAGATAGAAAATGGCAAGGTATCTAAAACTGGCAATTGATCACTATTATATTACATTTAATCTTAAGTTTATACGTGCAAGAAAAATGTTAAAACAAAAATAAGGAGACATTAAATGAAACAAAAGGGCCGACCCAGTTCAAATATCCACTTCGTGAGTGTTTGGGAAAGGGAATACTCTAGGCAGTCTTTCCCCTGCTTTTTGCAGAGAGACTGATTCGAACCTGCGACCTGACACATCACGGCAAGCAAACTTACCGCTGAGCTAAGCCGGCCCTTCACATTAAATGAAACAACATCAATTAATTTTCAAACTATAGTACAATACACATAGAATGGATATTATTTTTCATCTCCATAAAAATAAACATAAATAGCTGTACAATATTCCCATGTTGGGTTTCCGGAACTACTTCTTTATTAGGATGCCCTACACTGTCACCTTTTTTCTTTAATCCTAGGCCATAGGCAACTTAGAAGTATTGAAACATGTTGAAAAGGACGCGGGTCCTGACTTAGCCATCATGGTAAAAAAATAATAATAATAATAATAATTCTTAATCTTAACAAAATAACATGATATGTAAGAAAGACTGAGCTAGAAACAAATGCATTTTCACACAGTAAGAGACTTTTGGACCTTATCGATAGTACCAAAGATTTGCTTCTGTATGTACGTGAGTGAGTGAGTGTTAGTAGTGACTTTTATTCTTCTCCCATTTCTCTTTTCAACTAATTATTTGCTCTTACATGATACTGCTTTTAAAAAATCTAACAGATGCATATGTGGGGACATGGATCTCAATATAGAAAAGGGCCAGAATCTCTAAGGGGAACACAACCTACAGCTATGCTTAGACTTCCTTGCTATTGCTGTGCACAGGGATGCAAGAACAATATTGATCATCCAAGAGCAAAACCACTCAAAGACTTTAGAACTCTTCAAACTCATTATAAGAGAAAGCATGGAATCAAGCCTTTCATGTGTAGAAAATGTTGCAAAGCATTTGCTGTGAGAGGTGATTGGAGAACTCATGAGAAGAACTGTGGGAAGCTCTGGTATTGTTCTTGTGGATCAGATTTTAAGCACAAGAGATCTCTTAAAGATCATATCAAGGCATTTGGACATGAACATAAAGCTTATGGAATCGACTGTTTTGATCAAGATGATGAAGCTGGCTCTGAAATTGAGCAAGAGAATGAATCTTTCCGGTCAATATAGTTAATGTGTTTTCAACTATAAAGACAAGACAACTGAGGATTCTCATGTTTCGAACTAATTATATTGTTGACTAATTAGACTCTACCAAGACTAATGAATTCTCTGATCCTTCCCCCACCCCCTAAGTTTTTTTTTTTACTTTATTAATTTCGTTATGTCTTGGTATTTCATATTGCATACTAATTAAGATTGCGGCAAATTTTCCTCTTATCATTTTGGATCCGGTTTCTCCCTCCTTCTCTCTTTCCTCCTCACACATAGCTCATTTTAGGCTTGAAGATAGACAATTATCGAATTCATAGACTCTGATATTATGTAAAGAACTCATTAAACTAAAAAACTTATTTGGTGAAAGATGTATTTATTGTTTTATATTAGGGAAACAGATGTATCATGTCGTATAAAATTGGTTGTGTCATGCTATAGACACAAGTAATGTGGATACCAACACTTTCTTTTCTTTTCTTTTCTTTTTAGATTAAAAGTGGTGGGGTCCATATTGGTTGTGTCTATAACATGACCCAACCAATTTCCTATAACATAATATATCTATTTCCCTTTATATTATACTTCTTCAACAAAACTTTAAAATGTATTCTTTTTTTATCAGGGGTGTTCCTACCCATTTATAGGATAGAGTGCGAAGGTTTTTGTCATTATTATCAAATTCCCATCAATTCGCTCCTTGTTAGAGCTGGCTCTTTTGTGCCAAGATTATATTGACAACTTTTTTTTTTCACAAATTTATAAATTACCTCATCTTTGACTGATAATACTTTACTCATAAATGTATTATCGGTCAGACATAATATAGTTTGTAAAAATTTATAAATAAAAAGTTTGTTAATATAACACTTCACTTAAAATATATGTCCTAACTTTATATATATTTCAAGATTCAAGGTGGTCTGCGAAGATTTTGATATGGTCAACACCAAAAGCATCTTCATTTAAGAAAGGTGTGGAGATTCATGCAACGTTATTAGTTCTAGCCTTATGCTCACTCACTCATTTCTAATGGTAAGAGATACTAATAACACCAAATCAGAAGCCGCCTAGAATCTAGATCCATTATTAATTGAGGCACTAGTAATATTGTTTGAACTTTAAACAAAATCGTGTAAATTGCTGAGAAGTTTCCAAAGTTTGTGCAAGTTAATTTATCCACGTTACGGGTACGGGTGATGATGTTTCATTTACAATACTAGTGAAGGTGCGCAGTAAACTTTAGAATAAAATAAAAAAGGATTAATATAAGTAGCTGTATGTGCAAATGCAGTTGCCGGAAGCTTTTGAGCCTGTCACTGATCAGCTTTATGATTCATATGATGATGCTACTATGTCCCTTTTGCTATGTCCATCATGATGGACCGATCAAATACTATGTTTGGACTCACCATAATGATTTCGACGAAAATGATTAGCTTTTTAAGAATAAAGCTTATTTCTTTAATTCTTTTTCTCTTAATTTCTTAAATATTTTGAAATTTAAAAAAGAAAAGGAAACTAGAAAATGGAATGCAATCATAACATAAGCATTTAATATTATGAGAAGATATTTTGACTACCAAATTTTTTACTATTAACTTATTACTTATCTAATCACCATTGGATCAAAGAGAGAGAATGTTAAAAAGTGTTTGAAGAGAAAGAAAATGCTAATTCAATAGTGATTAGATAGATAATAAATTTGTAGTGGAAAATTTTGATAATGAGAATATCTATCCTCTAATATTATATATATATAATATTGCGAATTCAGATTTGGAACTTGGAAGGGATGCATTGGATCTTGATTGCAGCTTTGTGTCTTCAGAGTTCTCAGGGAAATAAGGTCAGAGCTTCTTGAAATGTCATTTCAAAGTACAACACATTCAGAGTATGAATTGTAGCGTGGCTTCACTCTTCTGTCTATTTCCCTGATGAGCCCAACCAACAAAAACGGGACTCCACGTTCCCTGTCTCTGTCTTTTCTCTCTCTCTCTTATTTCACCCTTGTGTTTTTTCCTTTCTTTCTTTCTTTTGGGTGAATTTTCTTTCCATCTTTTTTTCTCTCGCACTTTCTTAGAGATATGACATCGGCTACCGTCTTAAATTATTGAATTAAATTGATAATAGTATATGATATCAAAGATATTAATGTGCTCTCGAGTTCGAGCACTTTGCAATTATGTTAAAATTTAATAGAGAAAATTTTACTGCTGATATAATTCTTTATGATTCTAATCGAATTAATATAAAAAATTTTAAAATGTGTGACCGGTGATCATGAGTTCCAACCACGCCCTCCTCTTAAATGAAAAAAAAAAATGAAATATGTATATTATCCATGGAAAATCATTTTCTCTTTTTAAAGGAAAAATTTGTTCTCCTACTAAAGACTTATAGAGTAAATGGGGCCTACAAAATAACGAAGAGAAAAAAGAATTCAATGTGGGACCCACTTATACTATGAGTAACTAGTACGAGAAAAAATTTCTCCTATTTTCCCATTATCCATATACTTCAAGTTCAAAAAACTATTAAGTGAGAAGGTTTGTTAAATATATAACATCACTTATCATTTTACACTTTTAATTTAGGGTAAAGGATTTCTCCAATCTCCGATCATCGGAGATAAAGTTATCTCCCGTGAGCTCAAGACGTCGTTTTGGGCTGAAATCAAGGTGTTTTTGTAATTATAATATATTGCGGGGTTATATTAGTAGTCTTTGTCATTATAGTTTTTTAATCTTATAATCCAAAACGACGTCGTTTTGAGCTCAATGGAAATAATTTTATCTCCGGTTACCGGAGAAATACTTTTCCCTTTAAATTAATTTAAGGGTTTTATAAGAGTTATGTTGTAGGAAAAGTGATTGTGTTATGTTATACAGATTTATTTTGTGTGCCAGAGTTTTTTTTTTTGCTGCGGGCCCCACAAAATTTTTTGTGTGTAGGAAATTTTTTGTAATCATGTTAAATTATAGATGATAAACCCTTAATTTAATTGCTTTAATAAACTTCAACAAGCAGTTAGTATTGGCAACGGATGACTAGTGATACCAGGGTTGTTTCTATGGCGCAATTATACTTTACATTACAGATTGAACAGAACAGTAAAAAATGGGTGATGAAAACGATAACTAATTATGCGATTCTTTTCTTGTTATCCATGGTATACAGTGTAACGTCAATCTGTCACAACATCCCCATGATAAGCACAAACCTGTCAGCTTAACAAAGACAGATGTGACGGAACCTTGTAGACGTTAACAAGTTCTTTTTTTTCTTTTTCTTTCTTTCTATTTTTCATAAAACAAATTTGGTTTCATCATGTATAATAGAAAAATGTAGGGGCAACAAAATGATCAACAACGATGGAATATTCATCGTTAGCAGGTATTGTAGACTGATAAATTAGGTTATATATACATTCTGGATTTGCCTTTTTACTGTAACTTTCTTCTGTTCTTGTCCAATTGTGGAGAATATTACGAACTTGGAGACAATTGCGAGAACAATATCTATCGAATAAAGTTCTTTTTGTATAGTGTCCAAATCCACCCATCTTGTGAGTTAGCAATGCCCAATGGGATAATTAGGGCACGAGATTACTATTAAGTTCTTGGTGTCATTATTTGAAAGCGATAGATAGATAGATTGAACATATATATAATTAAAGCTCAAGAAAAAAAAATTGCATTATGCTTGTTTTCTGTCCGTGTGGGACAATTTTGTCCCCTTAATAGTTCAGATCAATGAAGGCACATACATATACTTGTAGAATACAATTATATTTAAGGATAAAATGACGTTTCATCCAAGAGTAGCATAGTGTTTCTTTCACCTACTAAAATTACTTAAACATGTTTAAATGATTCACCTAAAACTACATAAACACTCTTCATCAATCAAAATGACGTAGTTTTTGGGTAGCTGTAGATAATTTTATTTAAAGTGTCTGTAGAAATATTTTTTCATATATATATATATATATATATATATATATATACATATATATATATATATAAATGTATATATATATATATATGTATATATATATATATATATATATATATATATATATATATATATATATATATATATATATATATATATATATATATGGGGCAGGATAGGATAGATATATATCGGTGTCAAAATTTAAAATCTGACACCAAATCCCAACCGTTATCCATTAATCTCATTTATATTTATTGGGAATTACACTTATTAATTAATCATTAATTACCATATATATATATATATATATATATATATATATATATATCAATTTTTTTCAAGATGTCAATGGGTCTTATCCCTATATATATATATAGGTATATATATAGGTATATATATATATATATATATATATATATATATATATATATATATATATATATATATAGGCAGGTTATATTTACAAACTTTTTTGTTTACAAACTCTTACAAACTACACTATATATACGACCGGTCATACTTTAATCATACGATGTACGACCGGTCATACTTATTGTAATTTGCAAAAAAATTGTAAACGGATCCTATCCTATATAATATATATATATATAGAGAGAGATAGAGAGAGAGACAACTAATATTATTTAAAAAAGAAAAATATATTTTACTTTAGAACACGTTCAGCTTTTTTCTAATGCCAAAATCATATACACACCTAATGTATACGTCAAAATTTGATTATTATAAAAAGAGAGAGAGTAAAAAGTGGGTTAAATTTTAAACTCTTAATTAGTTGAAGAAATTCTAAGACTATGCCATAAAACTAATAATGAAATGATTGATCTTTTGGTCTATACTCTATAATATATTACACAAACAAACAGCTTGGGTTTGAGAATTTAATTAATTAAGACGATATGGATGAAAATAATGAAGTTTCGTGTTGATGCATTTGTTTTTGGGTATAATAGATATTTCAAAAACATGAAAAGCTACTACTTCAGAAGCACAATAATGAAAACTGGCCTTATTCGGCTGGTCATAAGGGTTCGGACAAAATTCTCAAATGTAGAATATAATTTATAATATTTTGAAAGAACCAACGTAGATATATAGATAGATTGCGTTTCTGTTCGCATGTGAATCTCATTCCATATTAAAATATTAGATTGTCATTTGGAAGCTGATCTTCATATCAAGCACGAGCGTTTAAAAAAGATATTTTTATTTGTTTATGTTATTAATTTATTATACTTTCAAAATATGAATAAAAAGGAGGGGAATAATTTCTTAACTTCTTAATTCAGATATTCTTTTAATTAAAAAACAAATCCAATTTCCTTTTAAAGTCTCTAGAGAAGGCTAGCTCTCGTATATACCCAAGCTAAGGTTAAAACAATTATAAAGACATTTTGACTCGTTAAGGCCATAATAATTCTTCCGTATTATTATTCACGCACAAGTTTCAATAGGAACTTAAATTCTATTTGGAAATAAATAAATAAAAAAAAAGTTTAAAAATTGTGCATACGATCTAAAATTGGTTGGTCACTGTAATAGTTGATTGCAATTACATGCGAACTTTACTTTTAGAGGTTCAAATCCTAAAGTCACTACTTTGGGGAAAGCTTTACTTAACTATCACTTTCGGTCTAGGAGATGTTTGTGAGGATTCCACGCTATAATTAAAGGGTAAGAATTCATTTATAAACCTTTTTTTACAAATTACATTAAGGTTATACATTTTTGATTGAAGTATGATCGATCATACTTAGTGTAGTTTGTAAACAAAATTTTTGTAAATATAACCTTCTCCATAATTAAAAATACAAAAACCATTTTTTGATACCAATGCAAGAGTAAACGTGGCAAGGATTAACTTGATTAAAAGACTCAAGCTAATATTATTGACAAATAATATTCTTTAAATTTCAAATTTTTTGTGGAGGTCAAAAGTTTGTTTTCTTTAAAGAATAAAGGGGAATACTTTTCTCCTTTAACAGGAGAGAAGAGTTGTCTCCTACTGAGATAAAAAAGTGGGACCAGCTATTTAAAAAAAAAAAACAAAAACAAAAACTTGGCACAGAAGTCGATGTATGTGTAAGAATGAAATCTTGTCTCATGTGAAAGGAGAAAAGCATTTCCCAAAAATAAAACAAAATAGAGGAACAAAAAACTTAGATGTCATGCATACTTGTGCAAACTAGAATTATAATTGACTTAAGCGAGATTTATCCATATCATTACCCAAATTAAAAAAAAGGGTAAATCAAATATTATATTATAAGATGTAACAAAAATTTCGGGCACATACAATTATATGTGGGGGCCATCCTCTGATTTTCCTCTCTTCTCTCTTTTTTCAATTGTATGTGTAGAGAAATTTTGTTACATAATGAAATATAACATTTCATTTACCCTTAAAAAAATTTGAAAAGAGTGGAGGAAAAATGAAGTATAGTAAACAAAAATAGGAAAACTGAACAAAATATTAGAGAATAGAAAAGCGGCATAGTTCGTTGATACAGGCTGCAATTTCTAAAGGCTTGCAGAGTTTCGAACGTCAAAATGCATGTTGGAATATATTCATTCTTCCTTCCTACGCAGTTATGCTCTTCTTTCTTAACATGGCTACTCCACGCCTTTAATTAAGTTGATGTGAAAGCAAGCTAACTAGAATATCTCACTTGAAGCATGAATATTCGAGGGTCATATAATTGAAGACAAAGCGGAATTGTCAATTTGAGCTTCACTTTTGCTTGAGGTACACATCTATATTAATTAACAAAACATGAAATCGGTCTATTTAACTATTCAAGATGCAACTTAATTATCTTTTATTACACATGTGATTTGATTTAATTTACTTTTAGTGTAAAAAATTTATATATTTATAAAACTATAATGCACGCTGTCTATTAAAAAAAATTGTCGAAGAAGTTTTAGTTACTATAAAATTTTCCCTTTCCAAATATGGTTCTAATCACCATTTTTGAATATTTTCTCTCTCTTCAAATTTTTTTTAGTATTACTCTTAGTATCAAGGGTTAGTCAATTGTAGATAATCCAAATTAAAATAATTGGATCATAAATTTTAATGTTAGATGCACGAAAATCAATGATTAAGTTTTAGTTATTATAAAAATGTGACCCTTTCTATAATATGGTTCTAATAAGATGTTTTGAAAGAGACTTTCGGGGCCACAATTTAGCCCAAACTATTAGTATCAAGGGTTAGCTCAATTGTATGATAATCCAAATTAAAATAATTGGATCATAAATTTTAATGTTAGATGCACGAAAATCAATGATTAAGCTGTAAGATTTATTATTCTTACACCGGTATAAATATAATTATTGAAAGGGAAAACAGAAAATGGTTAAACTAAAATAAAAAAAGTAAATGGTTAAACTTCTGAAGTCCGTACATTACCATGACTAACAAAAATAACACATTATTTCTATTTTACTATTTTTAAGCTCCGTCTGGAATGTCGTCGGTGTATGGGGTTTAGCCTTATAAAGCACTATTCGTTTAACATTGAGGAGTGACGATTTCATTCTGATTCCCATAATCAAAAGATTTGGCTATTTTAAAGGCCGCGAGCGATGAACTTTACACAATAAAATTCTGGAGTATAATTATTAACAAAGTTAAGATAATTAGTTTTAGAAAATTATTATAGTTTGTATTTTATAAAAATCTAAACTGTAAACTTTTTTGCTAACATTGATCAATTTGAAAATTTACTCTATAATATAAATTTTATGTTAAAAGATACTGATAAGGGAAAAGAGATTTAAGGTTTTTGTTAACATTGATCAATTTGAAAATTTACTCTATAATATAAATTTTATATGTTAAAAGATACTGATAAGGGAAAAGAGATTTTTTTGGGGGGGGAGGGGGGGGGGGGGGGGGGGGGGGCATTACTAAAAGGAAAATTTGGTTCCTTATCCTGATTGTTTTGCTTTAATTAGATTCGCCTTTGGTTGATTGAAAACTTTTGTCCCCTTATTTTCTATATGATTGTCTTTATACATCCAATTGAAAAGCTTCATTGAAAAAGAAAGGGTAATCCATCATTATTCAGTAAATTACATCACTGACCTTACTAGAAAAACACCAATCTTCCCATGGTTTTTTTTTTTTTTTGTTAGAAAAAAAAATCCTATTTCCCAGCATATAATCATCGACATTGAAACCCTTCGTCCAAATTCGTCAGATACACCATCACTTTGAAGTTGTTATTAATGTTGACAATGCAGAATGTATATATAGATTGTATAATAATTTAAAAAGTCCCACTAAATGTTAATTAAATCTAGTAAAGTTAAAGCATGGGGTTGAATGGATCTTCTTTGTCTAGCTAGATTAGAGGTATAAATGGGTCAGATAACTTGTCAAGGCGTTCAGTCTGGTTTGCTTTTGACATATTTTAGCTTAACCTATTTAAAAAATAATACAGATTTAAATTTATTAAAAGTCCTCTTTAGAAATCAAGTCAAAAGTCTATTTTAGAAGGTTTGGCTTCTAAGCCTTTAGGCCCAACTTGCATTTTTTAATAAATAATATTTTTTATTATTTAATACAATGATATTTTGATTATGACGTGGCTTCAACGTTTAACTAGTGTATTATTTTGACTTTCCATCAATTTAAACATAAAAAAAATGAAATAATCATAACTCATATTTTACATGATACAATATGTAATTTTGAAAGGCTTGATATAACAGCTAAGCTTATAATTTGGCTATCAAACTAACAAACCAAGTCATGTTTAAAATCTTTTACATAAGCCTAAATCATTTAGATTAAATTCTGTTTTGACTTGAGAAGTCATTTACCATTATAATATCCCATTAGTTTTTGTCATTCGAAACTCGAAAGTTACAGAAATGCTAACACCAAAAGGTAAATGTATGATATACCCCAAACAAAAAATGTATATGTATGAAAAATGTTCTCTTTGACCCTAATTTAATGACACTGAATTGCCTGAATCTCTAAATAAAACATGTTTTCCACTTGTAAAGTAACACCAAAATTTTTGTACAATGATTTGTAGAGAATACACGGAGAGAGTTCCATAACGGTGACCACAATTACTTAATTATCGCTCTTTATGAGGGGATTAAGAAGTGTCGGTGCTTCAGTGTGCATTTGGACGTGCGTCTTTTCTAAAAGAAGATGATTTTTTCAACCAAAAAAATATATATAATTTTGGTCATTTTATGTGTTTGGATATAAACTTTTTTTAAAAAAGAAGAAGAAGTTAAAATAGTGCTTTTTTTTGGAAGTGGGGATTTCTTGCTTCCCAAAAAAACAGAAATGAAAAGTTAAATAATTTTTTAAAAATTCAATTTTATCTCAACTCCACTCCAAGTACTTTATCCTATTACCACCACTACCATTATTCAAAAAAAAAAATAGTAATTTTATATATAAATGTGCTTATTAATTTTAATATCCAAATAATTTTATAATCTAAAATTATTTTCTATATATTCCATACAAACGTAAAATAGTTTTAGCTTTTTTTTATAAAAAAAAGCCATAAAAAAAAAATCCCTTTTTATGTATTTCATTCAAATGTAAAATAATTTTAACTTTTAAAATTGTAGATCCTCCTTAGTATTATCTTTGAAAGAGATTTAAAATCTTAATCATGAATCTGCCCTATACGGGATTACCTACACAGGGAATATATGTGGTTTATTCAAAAAATAAAAATTTAAAAATGTAAATGTATGAAAAATAATCTCTTTAATCCACAGGGGTTTGTTTTTTGAATTTTAGACTATTACTATAAGAGTACTGAGAACCAAACTCCTTGCCAAGGCATGCATGGTCGGTTTGGAAAGGAAGAATGCTAAAGGCATATTGTTTCTTATACCCCAAGGCTATCAGCAAACTGTGTAATTTACAAGTCTGACCTTCATTGATGACACAGGATACAAGGTCGGTTAAAGAATTAAAGACAACATACACTTATTCTTTCGTTTTCTTTGTACATTCGTTTATAAGGGATACCATAACCTTAGGTGGAATACATCCCTGTATATTTGATGTCCGATTGCTATTCTCAACAGATGGCTGTGCATTTTTGTCATTGGACAGTTTGTGAGAGTCCTTCCGAAGGAATGTTGCTGCGATTGATGACAGAATCAGAAGACACGCCACAATAATACTGTGGAATGCATCATATTCAGAAAACAAAAGAGGTTGTTCCCATCTACAAGCTTATCTCCTCTGGCAAGCAGATACTTAGAAAATACAGGCTGCACATCCGGCAATAGCAATGAGATAATAATTTCTAGCAAAAAAAAGAGACAGAAAGAGATCTATTTTCCCCTCCTTTTTGAAGTGAAAAAAGAGATAAAGAGGTATATCTAGTGACGAGGGGGAAAAGAAAGCAGAAACACTAGCCAAAGAATTTGTGGTATAAAACGTTATGAGATTATATGATGATTAGAAGTTTGGAGGTGGATAGTGCAACGCAACTGATAGTTTGATAATCCCTTAAAATTTGGGGTATAAACAAGTTCTTAAAAAAAAAAAAATCACCCAAAGTTCAGATATGAATTTTCACCTTCATTTCTAAGGACACTCTACTGATGAACACGAAGGTAGCAATTAAGTCCTAGTTAGTTTCTCTGTTGAAATGTTGCATATTTTGCATTCTCACTACAAATAATGTTTTGAGTCTTTGACCATGTTTGTATCATACATTGGAACACGGACAATTTTATAAAGGAAAATACTAAAGATCCATAATTCTTTTGCCAATGAGTTGGCATTATTATTGACACTTGGATAAATGACAGCCACCCTTGAATCTTGGCAAATTCTGCTAAGTTCTTTCTCACATTACTCTTTTATAAAGTTCTTTGACAGTCTCCCCGACCCCCAAAAAAAAATCTGGCTATAGGACATAATGTAGGTCAAGACAGACCCAAGAACAAGTTACAACAAAATCAAAGACACAAGAAAGTAACAAATTTCACTAATAGTGATAAATGCCGCATGGCCAATAGTTTGCATCTTTCTATCTCCATGATAATATTTTTGTTTCCTCTCTTTGTAGCAAGCAATATTCATTATTACTAGTTGCTAGTAAACATGCATATTAATTACTCACTTTAATGAACAGGGACATGAAACATGACACTCAAATGCATTAAATATTTTACCAAAGTAACAATTAAAAGCAAACAATATCATTAGCTCTAGAAATAATATTTCATTAGCAATGAAATTATCACCTTGCAGACATGAAAGCCATCCCAAAAAATACAGCCTTAACAGATTGCTTCTGTCCCGCATAATCAAATGCCAATGGCAGCATTTCATGAAGGGTCAGAAAAGCCATAACTCCACCAACTGCAATCATCATAGAACAAATCTGCATGATAACATAAATGCTGACACCCTAATTGTGACATCTAGAAGCTGTATTATTGCAAACCTGATCCAAGTAAGCCTTCCAGAATCTCAGGACTTAAGCTGCTAGGGAATAGATAGGCTACAGGGAAAGAAAAGAAATCATTACAGTAAGTTCAACTTAGTAATTTACAGATATCAAAGAAATCCTGAGTGTCAAAAAACTAATGAATTTATATAACTAAGCATAAAAACTACTCTGGAGTAGAGAGGGAAAGAGAATCAATGGGCAAGCTTGAAATAGGCACGCATACCTCACCAGACCTTAATATTGGAGCATGTCATGCTTCATCATTTTTATGATACCAAATTACCACTAATTCTTGTTTTCTGCTGCTTTGAAAAGAAAAGAAAAGAAAACTCTGTTGTGCAAAGCAACATAAAGCAGATGATTTACCTACTATTATAACACCCAGGGGTTCGGCAAAGCCAGAAAGCGTTGCCAATTTGAATGCCTTCCATTTACTAAGATACATCCAGAAACATAAAAAAAATTATAGTTATAATTCGAATACATAATTATTGACATAATTTCATTTTACCTAGCAACACAAAACATGATTTAGGGTTAATTAATAATTCCTGAATTCCAGTGGTATTATACAACAAAAGAATGACATCAAGCATGTGAAAAATTGCAAATGAACATATCATTGCATCCTTTAACTAGAATTTCATAAGTATCCAGTTTGATTTGTATAGATACCAGCTTCAAATCCAAAAACAGGCTCAAAAAAATAAAATAAAAGGTTTTGTCTCACATAATAGCCATTAACACAAACCAACCAAGTCATCATCTTTATTCTTCACATGCTCTACCACCTGGTTTTGTGATTGTGGTGGGGGGGGGTTCTTAAATGGTGATCATGTGCATCAGAAACCCTTTACAGCACAAACTATTTAGAAAATAATTCCAATATCACCTTCTCATGTCACTGAGAATATATTTCCCACAATCAGTCTGCTTTTTTCATATAAATCAATGTTGAGTTCACTATTTCATACGCATATTTCAGCCCGTGCAACAATTGACCATAAACTCTTTACACTTCAATACATATATGTCACTTGTCAGTTGGAAGTGCTACAAAAAGCAAAATCAAAAGGAGCCCTTAAAAGTTTTTACCTTTGTGTCGCAAAATAAACAGGAAGTGCAACAGCAACACCCTAGAAAACAGAAGATTGTTAAAATTACAATAAGAGCTATTTAGCATTCTTTTTTTTAAACGTGTTTTCAGAAAATACTGTGGATAGAATAAATAAATAAAAACTTGTGTAACTCAAAATATTGAACAATAAAAAATTAAAATAAAATACCGAGACACGAAAGCATCAAGTATTATAAGGAACAGTGGTTTCCCTTGATTACTAATTGCACCACTCAAATATAACTATTGCATCTAGAGTAAACAGATTCCATCATAAGATGAAAATGTATACCTCTGGGATATTGTGCAGAGCAATGGCCAACGCTAAGTTAAGGCCAACACGGAGTCCCTATTAAAAAAGGCATGTCACAAACATCAAATCGAAGTGGCATTAACAGGCATATCGGTGTAAATATAAGTACTCCTTCAAAATTAATGACAAAAGTGTTAGATCCATATGCACATCAATAGGTTCTTGTGTACCTTCATGGATCCAAGGAATACTGCCATTCCTTCCGGAAAATTGTGTAAACTTATACCTAGGAAAAGAGCAAAAAAAAAAAAAAAATTAAAGAAACAGTGAACAAAAGGAAAAATAGAAAATGAGAATTGAAGTTCTTAATCTCGTTCAAGCCTTTGATTACCCAAACTCCTAGAAAATTCAAAAGAAATTTAATTTTCAAATTCCTCTAATATTCTTATAGTCTTTTGTTCCAAAAAGAACTACAACGTAAGAAAAATGTTAGGTTTGAAAGTACACAGATAGTCATACCTACGGCCGTAATAATTCCACTGAATAAAACTTGTCTGCGATGCTTTTTCATAATATCCTTGCCTCCTTCATCCCCATTTTTCTATTCAAGCATGTCATCATTCATATTTATCAAAATTTATATCAATGCAGTACATAACATAGCTGCTCCAATGCCACTTTGCAAATGCAACAATTCAGAGGTAACAGTTATTTATTTGCAAGAAACAAGTTCATTCAAAACCTTTCTACTCTTCACATCAGAAGTGGGAGCAAGTGTTGGCTCTGGGATAAAATTGGCAACAACAGCAAAGAATATTACACCAGCGAAAAACTACACGAAATGAGAAGACAGAACATTTTGGTCAGAAATAACAAGAAAGTAAAACATTGCTGTCAGATGATTCTATGATTGCTGAAGTTCACAAGCTTACCCAAAGGTTGCCTTTCAAGAATCCAAGTGAGTTCAAAGCATTATGAGCAAGATCGAAGAATGATATGCTCAGCATCAAACCACCAGCAAAACCCTTCATTCAGAAAGCAAACTCAAGCAATCAAATCAACAAATAGACCCAAAAAAAAAAAAGAGGTCTTGACAAACGAAAAACACCTGTAATAACCCAAGCATCTTCAAATTGGGAGCTGGATTAATAATAACAAAAAGTGCACCTGTTTCACATTGACAACAACTTATAGTTCAGTTACAAACAAATAAAAACTCAATAGAAATATAATAATAAAAAAAAAAAAACTAGTGATAAAATTTCTAATGTTAAGATTTTGGGGGAGCAAGCATAGGTATCAATTTCTTTCCACATGAGCCTGAGCTGATAAACCAAGTTATCATGGTAAGTAACTAGATAGGGTTCAAATTATAATGGAAATAGTGTGTGTACGAAGCAGCATGGTCTAAATTGAAATTGAAAACACAAGATGCGATAACAAACATTCAAGTTATGTAACGTACCGAGGGAAGTGCTCAAGCCACCAACCAGTGAAAGAGCAAGAGCTACCGTCACCTGAGAGTCCATTCCTCAACAATGTTAGGTTAGGGTTATCTTCGATTCAGTGACCTAGACTCAAATCACTAGCAATTCTTATGCTTTAATTTCGAAAACCAGAAGCGGATGATAGCAGAACGAGGACTAAGGAAATATATATATTTATATTTTTTCCATATTTTTTTTTGCAGGCGTAGCCTATATTATATTTAGGAAGAAGATAGCTGGATTATATATATATATATATATATATATATATATATATATATATATATATATATTTTTATAAGAGTTATGTTGTAGGATAACTGTTTGTGTTATGTTATAGAGATTTATTTTGTGTGCTGAAGATTTTTTTTGCTGCGGGCTCCATAAAATGTTGTGAGTGTAGGAGATTTTTTCTAGTCATATTAAATTATAGATGATAGACCCTAAAAAAACGCATAAGACTAATATTTAATTAACAGAAATGTCATTGTTCACGAAAAAATTAGGCCAAAATTATCACTAATTTCTAATAATTAATTCTAGTTGGAAAGAGACGCATTCGTAGTTGTTACTAATAAATTATTTTGTTACAAACATGCAAGGATAGTCTTTAGTACTTTTCTTTAATTAATTTTACAAGTGCGTGGATATAAAGCGAGTGAGGGTGGTATTAAAAAAAAAAAACGAGTGAGGGAATTTTAATGTATTATGCTCCTCCCTTCTGCCGGCGACATATTTTTATGTACCCAAAATGGCAATAATTCATGTCACTCAATGACTACTAATTTTTTATTAAAAAATAAATAAATAAAGTGTGTGTCATTTTAAAAAATGTAAAGTTATATCATTTTAAGAGAGAGAAAAAGATAGATAAAGAATGAGAGAGAGTTGAAAAAAAAAGAAATGTGTGGGTCTCACTTCTTTATGAAAGTAAAAAGATATAAATTGTGTCATTTAATAGGATAAACACGTTTTCCTAAAAAAATAATTGGAAACAAATACTTTTTTGAAAGAGGGACTCAAAATGCCATATGCCAGATACATGATGAACTTTACAGATTGCGTCAGGGTGATAGTTCTGTGTCAGACTACTACACACGGCTCAAGATCCTATGGGATGAGCTAGAAGCTTTGCAACCAACTCCAACGTGTAGGTGTGTTAGTCCTTGCTGCTCAATAGCTTCAGATGTGAAGAATATTCGTGAGAGAGATTACTCAATTCGCTTTCTCAACGGACTGAATGATCAGTTCTCAAATGTCAGGTCTCAGATAATGCTAATGCATCCTTTGCCTTCAGTCGACCATGTTTTTCTTTAATAATGCAGTAAGAGAGACAACTGCATTTGGAAGGAGTCTTTAATAATCAAGAAGTTCATAAACCCTTCTACAATTCCAATGAGCAAGTACAATGCAGAGGACGCTTTCAGCCACGAGGCAGAGGACATGGTATTTTCACTTGGAGAGGAAGGTCAGGTTCTTCAAAAATTTGTACCTACTATGATAAAACAAGTCATACAGTGGAGACTTGTTTTGAGAAACATGAGTATTTCTCTGGTTATAAGCAAAAAAGGGCAACTCACAAAGCTAATGTAGCAACTATGCCAAAAGATCATATGCAAGCTTTAATGGAGGGTATAAGCAATCCTTCACAGATTGATTTGCAAGATGACTTTACCAATAGTCAGTACCAAACAATACTTGAGATGATTCAGCAATCACTCCAACAGTATTCAACTCACACAAGCAACTTGGCACAAGCAAAGGCGTTCAATACAAAACTAACATAGACTAACGGAAAACTAACTGAAATTAGTTAAATAATATTTATACTTAACATATCACTGATTTAAAGAAACAGCAGAATCCTCCTCATGTATCTTTAATGTTCAGTGGATTTTAGACACGAGTGCCACTGATCATATCATATGTTCATATGTAAATTTTTCTTGTGTTCACAAGATTGAACCTATTACCATTTTCTTGCCAAATGGAAATCAAGTCTTTTTATATTATTCTGGTACTGTTCAACTCTCGAATTCTCTCAATTTGACAAATGTGTTGTTTTTTAAAGAGTTCACAGTTAATTTAATATCAGTCACTAAGCTGATCGAAGAATCTAATTGTCGTGTGATTTTTCAGCATCCAATATGTATCATTCAGCAAATGTCATCTCAATATATGATTGGTTCTGCTGATTTGAAGAAGGGTCTGTATGTTCTTCGAAACACTAACTATGAAGACAAACACATAAGTCCTGCTAAAAAGGAGTTGTTGATTGATACACTTCCTTTCAATAATAGTACTCTTACTATACAGTCTTTTATTTCTGATGAATGGCATTCTCGTTTAGGGCATTGTTCAAAATCTGTAATAAAAGCCACGATGGCTCAATTTCCTTTTATCTCATGTAAAAACTTGGATGATCCAAGTGACATTTGCCATTTAGCAAAACAGAAGAAATTGTGTTTTCCTAACAGTTCATATGTTTCCAATTGTGCTTTTGATTTGGTACACGTTGATATCTGGGGACCTTGCTCTCTTAATTCAATGCATGGATATCGTTATCTTTCAACTGTTGTAGATGATCATACCCGTTTCACTTGGGGTGTCCTTATGAAATAAAATTCTAAAACACGAAACCACATTCAAGCTTTTGTTGCTCTTGTGAAAAATCGGTTTAATGTTACTATAAAATGCTTCCGTAGTGACAATGGCCCAGAGTTTTTAATGACTGATTTCTTCAATGATAAAGGCATATTGCATCAGACTTCATGTGTGGAATCTCCTCAGCAAAATGGAGTTGTTGAAAGAAAGCAACAACATATTCTTAACAAAACAAGGGCTCCTTTCTTCCAAAGTAAACTTGCATAAAGTCTGTGGTCTTACTGCATTACTCATGCTATATACCTCATTAATCGATTGTTTTCACCTATGCTACAAAAGAAGTCACCATTTGAGCTTCTATACAGCAAGCCACCTGTTATCATCCAATTAAGGAATTTTGGGTGCCTGTCATATGCCTCTGCCATTAGCAATAGACATTAAAAATTTGATCCACGTGCTAGAAAATGTGTCTATCTAGGACGTAAAGATGGTGTTAAGCGATATGTTCTATATGACTTGGCATCTAGACAGATTTTCATATCACGAAATGTCATATTCTATGAGAAGTATTTTCCTTTCTTTGAGTCGGGATATTAAAGGGAGAATCTTACCTGGCCTCTTACAGTTGATTCAACAACTTCATATGATTTAAACATTCTACAAAGATTTCATACACCTGAAACACCTCAATAACAATCTCCTATACAAGAGCATCAACCTTATGCATCTGCAATATATATCTCAAGTGAAATTCTGCCTACTTGCTTTGAAAATCCCACTGCTCCCACCCTTCCAAGACGATCCACCAGAGTGAGAGGGCCTCCTAAACATCTCCAGCATTTTCAATGTCACATGACAACAGCTGCCACTAAACCAAATCCAAATTTTGGTACTTGTGTCTATCCCCTATCCTTTGTGGTTTCTTATAATCATTGTTCTGATGCATATTCGAAATTCTGTCATAGTGTCAGTTCTGTTATTGAGCCACAAACATATAGGCAAGCAGTCCAATTCAAGGAATGGACTTCTGCAATTAAAGAAGAAATTGCTGCACTTAATCATAATAGGACCTGGACCTTTGTGGATTTACCTATCCTCTGTGGTTTCTTATAATCATTGTTCTGATGCATATTCGAAATTCTGTCATTGTGTCAGTTCTGTTATTAAGCCACAAACATATAGGCAAGCAGTCCAATTCAAGGAATGGACTTCTGCAATTAAAGAAGAAATTGCTGCACTTAATCATAATAGGACCTGGACCTTTGTGGATCTACCTATCCTCTGTGGTTTCTTATAATCATTGTTCTGAGGTATATTCGAAATTCTGTCATAGTGTCAGTTTTGTTACTGAGCCACAAACATATAGACAAGTAATCCAATTCAAGGAATGGACTTCTGCAATTAAAGAAGAAATTGTTGCACTTAATCATAATAGGACCTGAACCTTTGTGGATCTACCTAAAGGAAATAAGCCAATTGGTTCCAAGTGGGTCTATAAAGTAAAGAACAATACAGATGGTTCCATTGCTCAGTATAAAGCAAGGCTTGTGGCAAAGGGGTATAATCAAATGGAGGAAGTATATTACTTTGAAACTTTCTCCCCAGTTGCCAAGTTGACCATAATTCGACTTTTCTTAGTTGTTGCAGCCTCACGTGAATGGTTCTTAGAGCAACTTGACATCAATAATACCTTTTTCCATGGAGATATTTCTGAAGAAGTATATATGTCTGTACCAGATGGTGTTATCCCACCTAAGCCAAATCAAGTTTGCAAGTGAAGTCCCTTTATGGACTTAGACAAGCAATTCGCCAATGGAATGCTAGATTAACCACTGAACTTGTATCTCTTGGTTACATACAATCCTTTATTGATCACTCTTTGTTCACCAAATAAAATCATAATTCATTCACTGCACTTCTTGTGTATATGGATGGCATGGTCTTAGCTGGCAATGACATGAATAAGATACAAGTTATTAAATGTCACCTTGATAATTTGTTTTGTATCAAAGACCTTGGACCCTTTCGGTTCTTCTTAGGATTTGAAATAGCTCGATGGTATTATGCTGAATCAAAGAAAATATACTCTTGAATTACTATGAGATGATGGTCTGACTGGTGCTAAACCTGCATCTACTCCTATGGAGCCCACCATTCGTCTAAGTAAAAATCAAGGATAGCCTTATCATGAGCCAGCAGCTTGTCGTCGACTTGTTGGGCGTCTTCTATACCTTACAAACACCAGATCTGACATATCTTTTGTTGTTCAACAGCTTAGCCAGTTTGTGGCTCACCCAGTGAAGCCTTATTTTGATGCAGCCATCCAAGTTCTAAAATATCTTAAAGGGTCTCGAGGCAAATGCACTTTCTTTCCTTCTAAGAATTCCTTAACACTATCTGGTTTCACAGACGCAGACTGGGCCACATGTCCCGATACCCGCAAGTCTACAACAAGGTTCTATGTCTTCATTTGATTCTCTCTAATTTCGTGGAAATCCAAGAAACAGAGTACCGTGAGTCGCTCATCAGCCGAAGCGGAGTATCGTGCCTTAGCCACTCTGACATGTGAAGTGCAGTGGCTGACTTATCTACTTTATGACCTTCACATCCCAGTTTCTGGTCCAGCCATGATCTACTGTGATAATCTAGCTGCAGTACACTTAGCACACAATCCAACATTTCATGAGCGCAGTAAGCATATAGAGCTTGACTGTCATGTTACATGTGAGAAAATCATCAAAGGACACTACAAAAAACAGGCATTTTGCGGCTGTTCATTTTTGGTATACGCGACGGTTACAACCGCCGCCAAATGCATTTTTCAATTTATGGCGGTTGTAACCATCGCGTATAGAATGAACCGCCGCTAAATGCTTATTTTTTGTAGTAGGATTGATCCATTTGCTTTCTATTTCTACCAAACATCAACTTGCTGACACTTTTACGAAAGCCCTTAATCCTGCTCCTTTTCAAGAGTTTCTGTCCAAGTTGGGACTTTATGATATCTGTAAGAACCCGCACCGCTAATTAAGGTAATTAGTGAATTAATTATGATAATTAGAAAATAATTCCATAATTGACCTTAATAATTAATATTGGGCTTAAATAATTATACTGAGTGAGTAAAAATGCTGAAAGTCGATTTTCGGAAGAAAAGCGCAGATACCGGTTCTGCTACCCGGTATAAATGCGTACCGGAAAAGTATCCCGGAATATTATAACGAATGCATGATAATTACTAGAATATTATGTAGGACTTGTAAAACAAGTTTCAAGTCAAAATAACGTAATCTGATGCCAGAACTGATACTGGCTATGGAAAAGCGCGTACCGGAAAGGTGCTCCGAAAAATAAAATAAAAATATGACAAATCTTAGAAAAATGTGTAGGTCTAGATTCCAAAGTTTGGGATCAAGATTTTTTACTTTGCTATTAAGGCTAATACTGCGCTTAAATGACCAATGGCCTATTTAACCACTAGTTGGCACATGATCCTAGGTCAAAATACTAACCTTCGTGCCTCCATTTTTCTGCAAACAACTCAGCCACCTCTTGCCACCTTCTCCTCCTTTGTTGTGAGCCAAGGAGCTTCCTTTCTCCTTGGTTTCTTCTCCATATACCTTGGGCTTGTGAGAGCTTGCTTGGTGAGGGTGAGAGTCAGCCTTGGGGTTGCATGGTTGGTCTTTTCTGAGTGAGAGAGCTGTGAAGGGTGAAGGTGTGAGGCTGTTTTGGTGTTGTGTGGGTGTTGAAGCTTCAAGTAGCTTCCTTGGTGAAGAAAGAACTCACCTTGTTGCTCCATTTTCGTCCTCCCTAAAGTCTGTACCTTGGAGCTAACTTGTGAGCTCCAAGAGCACCATTGTTGGCTGCTTAAAGCTTGGGGTAAGTTTCCTCACCTTTGATCTTAAGTTTTAATGCTTAAAGTTGATGTCTTGGTCATGTTTAATGAGTAAACAAGAAGGTATAATGAGTATGAACCTAAAATAGATTAAAGATGCATGCTTTAACGTGTACATGTGTTAAAAGTTGAATCTTTGGGTTGGATATTCACGAAATGCAGAAACTGCATTCTGTCGTAAGATATCCGGATATTTGTCGAACAGATATCCGGATATCAGTATCCGGATATGGTATCCGGATATCAGTATCCGGATATCTATATTCGGATATGGGATCTGGGTATCCGGATATGGTATATCCGGATATGGCCAGTGTGATATCCGGATATGGCATATCCGGATATGTCCCTTGTGATATCCGGATATCCTGGGTTTTCGCGGAACAGTAGTTGTGCTGTATGAACAGTAAACTATTGGGGGTTTGTGGACCCTAGATTAAGGAAGTTTAACTTCTGTAATTAATGAACTAAGTCAGAATCACATGATTAAGGGCTTATGGCTTTGATGGAAGCCTTAAGACGTAAAACGTAAAGGAAAGGCGTAGTCTTTAAGTTGTATGCTTGTGATGCATAAATATTGATGTATTATTGGTCCATATCAGATTGTGATACTGCTGTTTTTGGACTTGAGAGTGGTTGGACTCTTGGCTTGGATAGCTAGCTTGCAAGGTAAGCTTTCGTGTCCTCGGTTTAGCCATTTTGTGGTTCCACCATGTCCCATGGGGATATGGTTTATGCATGCTGTGTTACATGCTTTGATGTTTTGGAGATGCTGTTGAGCTTTTATATGCAATGTGCTTTTATGATATGCATGTGGTGTCCACCTATACGGTAAGCCTGAGTATGTAGTACATACAAGATGGTGAGGCTGTGGGTGAGGTGCAAGCGGTGTTCCTTGTACTCATGTGGGTTTAGACGTATTCCTGCATTTCTCTGGCCAGTAGATTTGATAAACACACATGGCATGATTATCTGCTGCATCGCATAGTTTTGGAACTTATATTGTAAATACTATTTTTTAACTTATATTACACATGTAAGTGAGCTTGGGGTGGAAAATCCTTGAGGACCCCTTGTCTTACTGAGATTTCTTGTTAGAGATCTCACCCCACATTTGGGGACGCTTATTTCAGGTTCAGGTAATGTTGAGGGCTCAGGTGGCAGGAGGCCAGAGCTGAGCTTGACTATCTGTATTCTGCTAACATGATGGATGCTGTTTATTTGACTGTTGTTTATGTTTTCTGCTAAGTTTATGTTGAGACTATTATTGGGCATTGTTGCCTTATTTGGTGAGCATGGGGTTTGTCCATGCCACATGGTTTGGCTTTTGTCTTCTAATTTGATGTTGTAATTAAAGTATCAGGATTTTGACCCAGGCTACGTGTTGTAGTCCTGTGGCTTTAGATACTCACATTATATTTATATATGAGGTATTTCAGTTAGTTGTCTTGCAATTTACATACATTGATTAAGTAATCAAGTTGGCTAAGGTTAATGACGTCATAATTGAATTAAAGAAAAAGTTATTCCGCATTTTAATTAAGCGTGGCTTAATACGATAGTATGTTAACAATCCGGGTTAACACGGGCTGTTACAATATC
Organism: Gastrolobium villosum; assembly: GCA_032173675.1. NCBI lineage: Eukaryota > Viridiplantae > Streptophyta > Magnoliopsida > Fabales > Fabaceae > Gastrolobium > Gastrolobium villosum. Next base: position 28,909 of record JAVKPL010015123.1, on the reverse strand, counting down.
CACCTCCCAACTTGAGGGAGGTGTTGAGTATAAATATTATTTAACTAATTTCAGCTGGTTTTCCATTAGTCTCTATTATTTTCTATTATGTACAGTTGTCTTCCTTGTGTATTGACACATACTATATATACGTGTGCACTGTATAGAATAGAGACTATTCAATACAAGATTACAATTCAGTTTTTAGTTTTTCTCTTCAATTTCAGATAGGTTTCTTTAGTTTCATTCGCATCAACATTTAACATTTTTTCATCTAATAGGATATTAGTCATTTGATATTGTCTCTACACGAAGTTGTGTTATATTAGGTTGGAAAAGCTCTTGTACGAATTTAGTATACTTGAGTTTAAGGCTGGACCTATATGGAGTGTTAAGGGTCCCCCCCATAAGATTTAGAAAGAAAATATTATAGTTGTGTATATGTTGTTTATGATTCATGCAGAGGGAAAGTTTGAAAGGAAATATATCATGCCTAGTGTAAGTTAAATAAATGATACCACCCACCAAGCTTCTATGTTGTTGTATGTTGGCTTCTTTAGTACCATAATCCAAGAGCAATTTTTCATTCATATTCATTGGTGTGGCAGCTGTTTTGCAACCAGTCATATGAAACTTTTTTAATAGATCAATTGCATACTTCTTCTTTGAGACAAAGATGCCATTCTTCACTTGCTTTACTTCTATTCCAAGAAAGTAATGCAGTAAATCCAAATATGACATCTCAGACCTTTTTTCATATTTTCTTGGAATTGTCCAACAATGAGAGTTGATAAGCCCATGTAAATCATATCATCTACATAAAGACTAACAAGATATCCTTACCTTCCTTTTTAATATAAAGTGTGGGCTCACTTTTGCTTCTATTAAAGTCATTCTCAATGAAGTAAGAATTAATTTTTTCATACCATGCTCTTGGGACCTGCTTCAACCCATAAAGAGCTTTCTTTAGCCTGGACACTTTATCTTCTTCATTTGAACAACAAATCCTATAGGTTACATTATATAAACTTCTTCTCCTAGCTCACCGTTAAGAAAGGCTGATTTGACATCAAACTGATACACACTCCAATTTAATTGTGCAGCAAGTGCTAAGAGAGTTCTTACCATTTCAAAGCGTGCAACAAGATAGAAAGTATCTTCGTAATCAACTCCATATTATTGAGCATAACCCTTTACCACCAACATTGCTTTGTGATTCTGTATACTTCCATCTGTATTGTACTTTGTTCTAAATACCCACTTGACTCCAATTTCCTTCTTGTCCTTAGGTAAATCAACCAGCTCCCAAGTTTCATTCCTTTTTATTGCTTCTAATTCTTCTTCCATTTTATTTTTGTGATTGCTTCCTCAAAGCAATATGGATCAGCTACAAACAAAGCTTGTGATGCTTCATAAATATATCTCAAAGATCTATAACCTTATGGCCCTACTTCTTCAGATGAATTTGTAGTCATTCCATTACTTGATGAAGACATTGTTGGTGTGGAGAATCATCAAATACCACAGTATATCCACCAGTGATCAACTGCCCAACACTTAACAGGCTTTGAGACAAACTTGGAACGAAAAATACATTGCAAAGGTAATTAATTTTACCGTTGATGTTTCGTAATGCAACTGTTCCATGTCCTTCAATTTGAATACATTTGCTGTCACTAAGTCTAACTTGTTTCTTATAGCTTTTATCCAGCTCTTCAAACAAGGTTTTGATGCATATCATGTGGTTCGAGCATCCACTGTCTACAAATCAAATATTATGTTTGTCTGAGTCATTTTCCATCATTGCCATTAACAACCTCTAATCATCTTTTTCTTCTCCATTTTCAACTTGCTCTGCATAATTTGCTTGATTTGGTTTTGACCAGCACTTTGCTTGAATATGACCATAACGCTTACAGTTAAAACATTGAATACCTTGGTTTCCACCTCTTCCACGTCCTCGGCCTGCAATTCTTCCTCCTCTCCAAGATGTTTCACCACCACATTTGGACCTTTCTGCTGTTGAAGTCTCCCTCCTTATATGAAATGCATTCTCCTCATCGTGTTCATTTGGTCATTTGATTCTTGCCTGATGGGCTTGTAGAGAACCCATCATCTCATCAAAGGTGGAAGTTGTCAGATCATTTGATTCTTCAATAACTGCCACAACATGATCATATTGAGGGGTTAAACTTCTTAACACCTTAGCCACAATAGTTTGATCATTACATTGTTCACCATAAATTCGCATTTGACAAACTAACGCTAAGACTCTAGAAAGAAACTCCTGGACTGATTTATTTCTCCTCATCATTGTAGTTTCAAACTCTCGTCGAAGTGTCTGCAATTTGATTTTCATAAAATTACTATCACCTTGAAACTCCTTCTGTAGGATTTGCCATGCCTCCCTAGATGAAAGTGCACCCATAATCCTTGGAAATATATCCTCATGAACAACCTGTTGAAGGAAGAAAGTGCTTTTGCATCCTTCTTCTTATTCTCCCTCAATCCAGTGGCTTCGTTAGCTTCAGGAACACTTCCCTCAACAAGCTCCCACAAATCTTGTGATTTGAATAGTGTCTTCATTTTGATGTTCCAGAATTGGTACTTGTTCCCAATAAACATAGGGATTAACGACTGTGAAACAAAAGCCCCATTTGTTGCCATTTAAAAGAGCCAAATCACTCTCTTAGACACCCAGTTGAAGAAAGAATCGAGCTCTTGATATTAATTGTAAGAAATGAAGAGAAAATAACGATGGTAATAAAACAGAGATGAAAATGTACTCTGCCACACTTTTACTGAATCACAAATAAAGCCTTTAAATAGGTATTTTAGATAAATGAAAAAAAACCAACTTCCACCATTAAAAGTGGAACTAACGTGCAGATACTGGAAGAGAAAAATTAGGAATACAATTTAAATGCATAAAACAACCAAACTAATTGACTGGTGGCAGATTAGTTTTTCCTAAATTATAGCTGAAACAGTTACCAGATTTTGGATCTTTTCTCAACACTGAGTTTGTCATCATGTCAACAAATTTAGGACGGTATGTACCCTGACCACTTCCGTCGGCAGACTAGTACAAGATCTTCAGCATATTGTCATTCTCTTTATCAGATCTCAGACATTGCTTATAACTCAACTTTATCTGTCCGGCTTAGGAAGTGCTAACTGTTTTGGGTTTGTCCATATTAAATTACTTTTAAATCCTCTCAATGTACTTATCTTGAGTTAGTCACAACAACTTCTTTTGACTGTCTCTTATAATTTTGATTCCAATGATCTGTTTTGCAGTGCCGCAAAAAATGTGCTCAACGTCTTCTTCAGGGCGACTATCTCCATCTTATTTTGCCTTATAATTAACATATCGTCGACATATAAAAAAAAATCAGAAAGTCTCTGGCCTCATACTTCTTAATGAATACACAGTGGTTGACCTCTATATTTATGAACTTATGCTTGGTCATAAAGGATTCAAACTTCTTATACCACTGTCGAGGGGCTTGTTTCAAGCCATAAAGGCTCTTATGACGGTCTCAATCTAGAATGATTTTGGTAACCCTGTATACGAAGGCATACTTCAGACTTTCTCCTCTATAGTCCAATTCATCCTCTCAGCTACGTCATTCAACTTGGTGTTTTTTATTCGGGGGATCTTCTCAAGTCTTATTCCTATCGATCTACAGTAAACATCAAATGAGCAGCAATATTCATCATCTCACTTTCCATCAGGACATGAAATTATTTGAAAGCTTGATTATACCAATGAGACATGAATTTGGAAAAAATGATTCGCTTCAAGAGGTGTGGTCCTCTATTTATAACCTTATAAGATGGTGAAGTTCCCTTTCAACGAAGAAAGTGTAATTTCATAATCGTTTTTAGTATTGTGGGCCCCATAATAATGAAATGCCTTGTGACCCCTGATTTAAAAAAGCTCATAAGGGCATGGAATGTGTGAGGGGTACATGTGTATTGAAGGACCAAGTGTCTTCAAGTGTTTAAGTGTTTTTGATTTTATGGGACAACTATTTGAGATGATGGGACAAGGCCATCCAAACGGTTCAAAACAGATACAATTAATTCTCATGTTAAGAAAAAGGTTAGGGTGTGTGCTCCTTGTTAGGAATTTGCATCACTTAAAAGATAATGGTTGTTTAGTTAACAAGCATCAACACTATTCATTAAACGTTAAGCCTGCCACTTTACATCACTAAATAGCAATGTTATTAAAACCGGCTCGGTCATTGACCCGGTCGAGGTACTAGGTCATTGGTTCAATCAGCGGGTCACTGGTTCAACCAGTGGGTCACTGGTTCACCCGCATGACCCGATAATTATATGCAATTTTATAATTTATATTAAAAAATTGTAAACATACTTAGATATCTAAAAAAAAGATAAAGATTTCAAATATGTTAATATAAAAAATAATAAATGACATATTATTATCCAATAAAAGATCAAACAAAAATATAATAATCGTGATACGGGACTTTAGGTTAAGAAAACGACATCTCTAACTATAAATCAAATCAAAATCTTCTGCATAGTGCATAATTGAGATAATATTAGTGTTATAGGTACATAACTTATGTAAGTCAATAAGTAAAAAAATATTCAAATATGTCCATTATGATTTTTTTTTAAAAAAATTAAAATTTTTTTGGGACCGGGCCGGGTCACCGGTCTTCATGAAAACCGGTCGAGTCAGACCGGGTCGCACCGGTTCTGATGCATAACCGATCCATTGTTTCAACCAAACCGGTTATATGACCGGTTTACCGATTCCCGGGTCGACCCGGCCGGGGTCGGTCCAGGTTTCATAACACTTCTAAATAGCACTCACGATAATGAAGCCATAAAAATTTACTTTACCTTTGTCAAACTACCTATAAAACCATATCCTCACTCAACCCGAAACAATATAATGGTGAGCCAAGGAAATTAATTTGAGTTGATGAGAGGCAGGGTTTTTGGGTTGAAGAAAATAATGCTTAGAGGTAAAATTTCTTGTTGAAAAATTATATGCTGAATAAAGCTTCTCATTGGTGTGTTTACGATGAACAAAACCTAAATTAAATATGCATTTATTCCTTCTAAATATAGCGTCTTCTTATTTTTTCCTTTTTATTTTTTAGTTTTGTCTCTTTAAATATAGTAACTTTTAGTTTTAGTCCATCATTTCTTAGTTTAATGTCCACGTCAACGCACTCAATGCCTTAAGGTTTTGGGTTGAGATGTGGTGTCAGATCCACTTGGTGTATTTGATCCACTTAATTCATTGATGGTGTATTTGATCCACTTAATTCATTGAGTCACGTAAATTAATAATAATATTAAATAATATTTTTAATTTATATAGTTTATATTTCATTTAATATTTAATAATTTAACAAAAAAATGAAACAAATTAATAATACTCATCAACACGTGCCATGGACTTCCTCTTGGACTTGCCTCGAACTGGTATCAGAGCTTTGGTTCTGCGACCAGGGTGCCTGTGACAGATTCGAGTTTCGCGATTTTGGCTTTTTTTCTTGGCACGGTAAGGCAGGTCCAAGGGAAGCCCGTGGTGGGGGACATCACCAATGGGCTAAGCTACATTAACCGTAGCAAGTGGATCCGACATCATGTCTCAACCTAGAACCTTAAAGTATTGGGTTCATGGGTCCCTCTACTTATATATTCTTCACTTAGTCTATTACCAACCAATGTGAGACTCGTCATACTTGAATATCTCAACACGATGCGGGTCAAAAGTACCGAAACCATTTATTTTCCATTATTCAACTCTCTCGTAAAGTGATTCATATAAAATGTTTGTTCTTCAGGTAGCACTCCACATGTGCAGAAAATGACGATTTTCAACCGAGATTTAATAGAATAATTATATATAAAAGAACTTTTTTTAAGGACTCTTCGTAAAGTTATTAAAATAAAAAACCAACACTTAAAATTGCTATATTTAAAAAAATAAATATTTAAATCAAATAATTGTGAAGTAGGGGCTATTTTTCTCTTTCTTATTTTCTAGCGAATTCAAATGCTAAACTGGAAGAGGTCTTCTTCTGTGAATATATTAAAACATTGCCACTAGAAAATTAGTATCAAATTATGAAAACAAAAAAAAATATTATAACTAATTTTTACATCAATTTATTTATCATGGTGTTGGAGCGGAAATCATGATAAATAATTTTGAATCGAAAATCATAGTGTTTTTATAATTTTAATTTATTTTAGGATTATAATAATGTTTATATTTATAATTTGTTAAGATTTTAATACCAAAACGGTCATTTTGAGAATAAATGTAAATAACTTATCTGCACTAACTGTAAAAATATTTTTCTCTTAAAAAATACTTTTAAGTTACTGTAACAATTATGCTGATAATAAACAAGACCTGGTTAGGCTTCTATTCCTCTCGGAGAACAAAAGCGACGAGCCGACGAGGAAGTAGCTCCCCCCTGTTTCTATTTTTTTTTTAAATATTCCATTGGTTCATCATTTTGCGATTTGTCAAATTCAAAGAGGATTCAGAACTAAAACTTTAAACTCTTTCCAAAAAGGTGATATTAGAAAGGATTGAATACATATTCAGTTTTCATACACAACCGAAGTACCACCGTTTATTTTTTCTATGTTTATATTTTAATCAACCTAATTTGAATTATAAAAAATGGAATTACAGTCCTTCCTATCTGCTTTTTATATGACATAAGCTCCCTCGTCATTGATATTCCATGTAATAGACATTTTGGAATTTCTAAATGTAAAAAGTTTAATGTGCCTACTTTAACATATAAGAATTAAAGGGAATAACTGAAGTGGGCATTGAGTTGGTTGCAAGACTGAACAAGGTGACAAGAATTACAATTCGAGACCCATCAAATATTATGTTGGGAAAGAGTAAGAAATATTCAGCTCCAATTTTCGGATTAATTTCATAAGCGATTTAAATAGTCAAACTCATAAAGAACACATAGAGGATCGTTTCAAACAAATAATTAGGATGGATTATATAAAAAAAATATCAAGAGAATATATATGATAGTATATTTTTGGAAATAATAATAATAATAATAGGGAAAAATATTTATGCTTTTAAATGACATAATTTATATCCTTTCACTCTCATAAAGAGGCGGGACCTATACCTTTAATTTTTTTGTTAACTCTCTCTTCTCTTTTATTTATCTTTTTCTCTCTCATAAAATATGATTACTTTATATCCTTTAAAATGATAGACACTTTATCGACAATAATAATGTTAAAATAATAAATGGAAGAATGTGTTAGAGTTAGGTGGTTAAGTTGTTAAAATTAGGTTTCACGTGAAAATCCTCTTTAGTTGCCAAAAGCAAAAATGATTAGACTATAGTGCTTGGTTAAAAATAAAATAAAAAACCAATACAGGTGTTTTGTCATGAGTAACCTTCCACCTCACCAAATCTTCCATTAACGTAATAAGCACATAATAAAATACTTATTGGACGGTCTTGCCCATATTTGCATAAGGCAGTAAGGTTAACACTCCCACCCTGGCAAAACCGCCAATAGGAGTTTCGAAAGGGACAAAATTGGGAATGTAAGAGCAACACGCGTGCCCTGTAATAACTCTCCACGTTGCCACCATTCAGCAAAGAGCGTTTATTAGCAGAGAAGGAAAGCCTTTTAAACACACACACAAAAAGAGACATAGAGAGAGAAAGAGAGAGTGACGTCTGACAGCACCTCTTTCCATTTTCTCTCTCCTTCTTCTCCGGCTTTGCTTTCTCTCTCTCTTCATCGATCCCAAATATACTAGGTTAGGGTTCCGTTACCTTATCATCTCTTGTTTTCGATTTTTTCATCAGTTGTTTTTCTTAGTTTTTGATTATTAGTCATTCGTTCCTGTTTTGGTTTCCACTTGGTGAAATCAGGATTCTCATTCGATGCGATTTCGAGCTTATAGATCGGCCTGAAGCTTTGTTTCCCAGATTTTTGTAATAAAAAATTGGTGGCTACCAGGTTAGATTATGTCTTGTAATATTCGCATGGTATATGACTTTTCTGTCGATGTTTGATTGTCTTTTTTATTTATTTATTTATGAAATCTGAGTTCTGGTTGGGTGGAAAGTTGGGTTAGAGAAATATAAAGGAACCTCACCCACACAGCTTAAGTTTTTGGGTTGAATTTAACAAGTTGAAAATACAAAAAGTTATATATGCAGATTTGTACAAAGGTTAGACAAGTAGTGTATTTTTCTCACATGATGTGGCATTGTCTTATTGATTTTGTAATCAATTTATTAAACTCTCAGTGCAGGGACTCTGTGGCCAATACCATGTATTCATATGGTGTTTGAATTACGGCCTATATCGATTGCTGCTACTAAATGTTAATACTTCAATTCTTTCGGGAGTTGTTATTGTTTTTCTTTGTTTATGTTTCAGAAGTTCGATAAAATAAACTGTTTTCATGTTAGTCAATAAGTAGATGACGTGAGGTTAATATTTCACATTTTTTATGAAATTATTGTTTTGCAAATGGTTTTGATTTTTACGGTGATGGTTATTTTGAAGCAGCTAGCTCTAACATTTATATGCATGCATAGTTGTTTCCGGGAAATAGAGGGAAGAATGCAATAATTTTTAATTGTGTATGATTTGAGAAGCTTTATGATCTAATGAACAAACCAAACTGGTGTATGTATGAGCCGAGGTATTATATTTTTCCACTAAAAAACTGAAGCTTTTCTGAACACAGGACTAGTTAGGAAAAGGCTTAGCAGACTGTTCTTCATTATCTTATAACATCTTGGGCTTGTTTGGTAGTATCCTGTGATATCTTTTAACTTGGGTGTGGTATGCTAATTTAAATGGATATGCTGTAAAACTAATTTACTACTGTGTTTAATGTCCTTGTGCTGCCCAATAGTGTTTTTTGAACCATATAGCCAACTCCACCTAGTTGTATAAGATTGGTTTTCTGTTGTTGTTTTGTATGTCTTTGTGCAATCCTTGAGTATTGTTTTTTATGAATGCATTAACTTTTCAGTTTTGTTTTTTTTTTTTTTTGGGGGGGGTATTAACCTTTTCTTGTTGAATCTGTATTAGCTTCTGAAAATTTCACATCATATCATTTCGTAACTAATTTTTCCACTTGCTTATTTGAACTATACCGATCACACTTTTTGTGTTCTTTCGTGACGTATTTATCAAGTCCATGTTTGTGAATTTAACTTGTTAGTAGGGAAGATTTGCTGTGTGATATCATTTTTTATGGAATGGGAATGATGATCGTTCCTGTTCCCGCATTTGGCTCGTGTAGTAATCAAATCTATTTTATTCCATTTTATTCTGTTATGTTTTGTTAATGAAATTATAATTATAACTAGTGAAAATATATTAGGAAACAAAACAAGAATTAAATTATTCTGTTCTACGAGTAATGGTAGCTCTCATCTCCATCAAAAGGGTGGAATCAAGGCTTGGAATGCAATGGTCATTCCTAGGGATGATTGTGGGCTGGGCTGGGCCGAGCTTTGTCCCGAAAAACCCAAGTTTATTCCAAAAATTTTGAATTTGACCTGGCCTGATAGCATAGTACGAGTCTAGCTGATAGCCTGGCTTGACCTATTTATAATAACACAAATGGCTTGACTTGACCCGTTTGCCTGTTAATTTTTAACTTCCAAGCAGGACATGAATCAACTTCACAAAATACTCAAATTTTGTTGTTTAAAACAAAAACCACAATTTCAATTTTCAAACAAAACCATGAATCACAACAACTTATCACAATCTGCATTTAAGTCACTTTTATAAGCAAGTTGCCCAAATTAAATAACATATATTTCATTAGATCCAGCAAATCAATCTATACTATGCAAATGAAAATAACTGCATGAATCCAACAAATGTATCATGATGCTTGTATAGCCAAAAACTTCTCATCATCTTCTTTTCCATGTAAATACAATTCCAAGGTTATATAAGTTAACAAACAATTTGTAAATGTTGAAAATAAAAAACAAGATTAAAGAATAGAAAAAAAAAAGATTCAACATCAACATCACATTTATCCCAAATTATATTTTTGTTATATAAAAAAAAAACACGTGAAAAATATAAAAAGGCTGAAAAAAAAATAAAAAAAATATATATATAATAAATAAAAAATAAAAAAATGAAAATAAAATAAAATAATAACAAAATATATATATATGTATATATGTATATATAAATAAATAAAAGTAAAAAAGAAAGGGACAAGAAGAAGTTCTCTTGAAGGGGAAAAGGACTAAAAAGGGACCATCTTCATAGGAATAATAACGGGTCTAACCCTCCACCATACTTATAGCTTTTTTTCATTCCGTTCTAAAACACACCGTCCGCCAATCTATATCCCACTCCATTAAATCTTGTTTTATTACCTTCCCCCAAGTAAGTTTCGGCCGACCTCTGCCTCTTTTTGTGTTGAGTTCTTGGTAACAAACTTCTGTTCTTACGGGAGCATCCATGGGCCTTCTCATCACGTGCCCAAACTACCTCAATCTATGTTCTCTCATCTTCTCGGCTACCGGTACTACTCCGACCTTTCGTCAAATATCTTCATTTCTTATCGTATCCATCCTTGTGTAACCACACATCCACCTTAACATCCTCATCTCTGCTACTCCCATCTTAATAGAAAAAAAAAGTTTGAAAACAAAAAACCTTTTTATATTTGTTGTTTTTTCTTCAAGCCATACTTTTTACGTAGCCAATCTCCACATATATTAAAGTTTGAATGGTATCTTCAGCAAAGCTATAACGATAGGCATCAATAACTCTTCCTCCAACACTAAATGTTGATTATGATGCTATTGTAGAGATTGATACAAATCTTATGCCACTCCTAAAGGTAGTGTTGGTGGAAATCGAATCTAGGTCCTCTCACTATCTACTCAGCTCACATGCACCAACTGAGCTATCAGAATTTAGTACTATTATGAATCATATTATTTAATTTAATTTAAAATAAATAAAATGATAGCACATTGATAGCAGCAGGAATGGATTCTCCATTCTGACATACCAAACATACTCTTGGTTTCTTGCTATTTATAAATAGTTTCCTTTTTCAGCTTTGGCTAGAACTAAGTTCCATGCCAATATGCCTGCTTAAAGAGATAAACAAGGCCCAAACTCTATTCTTTCCTCGTCTAAGACCACATGCATCAACCAGAAGCTTGATTTGGCATATTTACCCATAGAGATTGGTTAAGATTGCTGATATTAATGCTATATATTAATTGGTCAATATGCATATAATCGAATACTTTGTATGCTTAGAAATTACATATATTTGTTGTTAAATTTGTGATGACGTGATCTTTAGATGATTTAGTACTTCTATTTCTTAGGTGCAGGAAAGTTGAAAAAGATGGACCATGACAAGACTGGATGTCAAGCTGCCCCAGAAGGTCCTGTATTATGCATCAACAACTGTGGATTTTTTGGAAGTGCAGCTACCATGAACATGTGTTCTAAGTGCCACAAAGACATGATGTTGAAACAGGAGCAGGCCAAGCTTGCCGCATCTTCCATTGGGAATATTATGAATGGGTCATCAAGCAGTAGTGGAAATGAACCTGCCATAGCTGCCAATGTGGATATCTCAATCAATTCAATAGAGCCTAAGACTATCTCTGCACAACCTTTATTTGGCTCAGGCTCAGAGGAGAGTGATGAGGCAAAGTCTAAGGATGGTCCAAAACGATGCAGTAGCTGCAATAAGCGGGTTGGTTTGACAGGATTTAATTGTCGATGTGGTAACATTTTCTGCTCTGCACATCGCTACTCAGACAAGCATAATTGCCCATTTGATTACCGCACTGCTGCACGGGATGCCATAGCTAAAGCAAACCCGATTGTCAGGGCTGAGAAGCTTGATAAGATCTAGATTTGGTGCCTTCAAGTTTCGTGCCCTGGGATGCTGTTATACTCAATGTCATCATGAGATGATCGAAGTTTCCTGCTTATTTTAATGGTGTTCTTAGTATATTGTTATATGTGATGGGGGACTTGGACTTATAGGACATGTCTGCAGTCTGAAGGACTGTATTTCATGTGATTGGCAAAAATATATCCCCCGGTGTTGTAAGTCTTTTAATCTATGCTGGTTTGGTGGAATTGGTGTTGTTGGCATTGTAATGCGTCTATTTTGTTCCCTATTTCTGTAGTGGTACATGTCAGAATGGTATGTGCAATCTACATGTGATTTCAAGAGCATCTGCTGACGTGCGGTTAGATTGTAAATTATTGTCATGGTTTATTGGTCATCTATGAATTTCTCTCAGTAACATGTATTGTAATCGTTTGGGCACACAATTTTTCATATATTTTAATTTTCAAAGCTAGATGTACAAAACCAAAAAGAAAATAGGGTATATAAAATAGAGTTTATCATCTATCATTTAATATGATGACAAAAAATTTCTTACACACACAACATTTTGTGGGACTCATAGCAAAAAAATAAAAAATTATCTGGCATGCAAATGAATTTCTATAACATAACACAATCACTTTTATTACGACATAATTCTTATAAAATCCCATTAAATAAGGATTTGAGTAACAACGTTAGAATCGTCAATGGAGCTTCGCTCAATACTAGCGTGACTGGTTGAACTCGTATTTAGTAATCAAGCAATTTGTTGCTAATTTTTAAACGCAAGACTGCGGAAGGGAGACGCAAAAAGGAAAGAAACACGATTAAACTGGGAGGGAGACGCAAAAAGGAAAGAAACGGGATTAACCTGTGGGTAAAGTGGGTGTTATTTCAAAGGATGTAAAATTGTGTCATTTTAAGATAGAGAAAGAGATAGATAAAAAAGGAAAGATAGTTTATAAAAAAAGTAAAGGTGTGGGTTTCATCTCTTTGTGAGAGTGAAAGGATATAAGTTGTGTCATTTAAAAGAGTAATAGTAATTGACATCTGAAGAGAGTCTGCATAAACGAAAAATGGTGCAGGCAAATACTAAAATCCATTTACCCAAAACAATAAAATAAAGTAAAATCCTTCCTTAGTAAGCAAACTCTTGCAATTGGCTAAATCTGAAAACAGTTTCCATGAGACAAATGTCACAATGAAGGATAGGTTGCTTTTTGGCTGCTAATTTATCTTATTTATTCAGATTACCCTTGACCTAAACCACTGAGGGTATATTTGGTGAATACTACGGCATATTTGATGCATAATATAGGATAAGATCTGATAGTATAAGATTTAATTAAATTTTAATACTATCTAGCATTTGGTATTGTATTGTATAAAATAATATTCTCAAATATTTTAAAAATTAATATATTAAAAAAAATTATTTTAATATATAAATATTGAAATGATATATTAGTTCTCGGGAATTGCACTTCTAAGCAATATTAATAAATCAATCCCTTATCAGACCTAATCCACCACTCCTATGCCTGATTAAGTTATACATCATTTTGATGTATAAAGAGATCCTTATATATAAGCTTATATTATACGATGATCACACCAAATAACTGAAAATGTCATAACGTATAATATAAACTTATACTATCAGGCCTTATATATCACACCAAACAGGCTTTGATAGTATAAGGCCTGATTGTATAAGATCTAATTGAATTTTAATACTATCCAACATTTGGTAAGGTATTGTATAAAATAATATATCATATAAGATAATGTCATCTAATATTTGGTAATGCACCATATAATACTAAATAAGATAAAAATAAATATTTTTAATAAAAATATCCTTTAATAAAGAATTTATATAATTCTTCAAAAAATATCATATAATATTGATTTTTATAAAAATCTATTGAGTGGCCAAAAAATAATTTTTATAAAAATAAAAATATCCAAAATTTAAAAAATTAATATATTGAAAAATTAATTTATATTTTAAGATATTAATATTAAAATAATATATTAATTATTTAGAATTGCACTAGTCAATAATATTAATACACCAATCCCTTATCAGGCCTAATCCCTCCCCCTTAGGGATTAAGTTATACATCATTTTGATGTATTAAGGGATTCTACTGTACAAGCTTATACTATATGATAGTTACATCAAACAATTAAAAATGTCATAATGTATGATATAAACTTATACCATTGGACCTCATACATCACACCAAACAGGCGGTAAGCATTCTAGTTTATGGCCTACAAACTCTACCAAGCAAAGGGTTATTTCACCACTAAACCTAACCAAAATCCAACAAGGTCAACGGTACAATAAAAATCACACCACCACTCAAGCGCCTGGATGCTGGACATGATATGAAATTTGGAACTCAACCTGATAGCCGAAAAGCTAGCATGGAAGGTAAACTCTTAATCAACGAGGATTGCTTTAATAACTAACCATAACTTCATTTTCACTATGTCAGTGTTCGGTGTTGCCGAGAAAAAACAAACCTCTATGGTATACATTATTAAACTTTAACTACCATGTCAAAACAGACCAACAAGTTATCACTTAAGCATACCTGATAATCCATGGATAATCACTTCTATCTCCAGGTATGTATATATATATATATATATATATATATATATATATATATATATATATATAAAGAGAGAGAGAGAGAGACTTGTAATCACATGCTTTAAAAGACAAGCAAAGGTGACAAACCATGAACAACAACAGAGTAATGTCCCAAAGCCACTAACTCTCAAGGCCTAATCAAGATTCCAACAGAAAGAGATTCAAGATACTACATTAAGTTCTGTTAGGATTTAGATGCAAGCTTAAGCTTTCCATTCCATTCCAAGTCTTGAGGACTGTTACATTATTTTCTCAGTTATTTATAAATATAAGAATCTAAACTACAGAGAGAATTAAAAACCAAGGGTACCAGATTCTGCTTCAAGATATTTACAGATCCTCTCCATAACCTCCCTACCCTTGAAACTGTTCTGAAGGAACCTGTCAGCACAACGCTGTTCCACCTTTTCAGCCATGGATGCCAGAGTTGACAATGGCTTAATCCGGATCCGGGTCTCCTGATGACAAATAGTCCACCCGGTCGGGTTATCCGGATGCGGATCGTACCGGATCTTCTCCTCAACATCTATGAACTTCTGGAGGCTAATATTACGGGAAGTTAGTTGCATCGAGCGCGATCGTGCATCCACAACCGTTGATTCCAAACAGTGGCAAATATCCTGACCGATGATCTTGCGGACAAACCATGGTCCAGGACAATGAACGGTGATAACACGTGTTGCATAAAGCTTCCCCGATGAAGGGTCAAGGCTTCGGTTCAATGTATCAACGTCAAGGATATGTGATAATATGCGCTTGTTCTCTTTATCTGCAAACTTGCGCCAAGATGCACAACTTACCCTTTCCCATGGGTGCTTGTACATGTATTCTTGTGTGTATGCTTTCACCATAATGTTACAACTTCTTCGCTCAACTCCCGAAAACCACACCAATTTTCTGATTCTTCTAGATTGTTCAATTCAGAAGCAAATATCAAAGAAATTAAATTAACAGTTTAGAAATCAAAACCTCACAGTTCAGTATAATAAAGAACGAATTAGTAACAAACAATACAAATTAACGAAAACAGAAAACACGGAAATGAGATTCACAGTCGATTCTTATGATGATGTTAAGAATGAGAACGTACCAAGAGAGGATGAAGAATTTTGATAGGAATCATCCCTGAGAGCTTCATGCTGTTAGCCCTAAATGGCAGCTATCTTGGTCCACTCACAGATTTCGGTTTAGGGCTCTTACCCGTTTATTCCGGCCCAAAGGGCTTTCTTTTGGGCTTTTGGCTATTACACCGCATCCAAGTAATCCAGATGGTTCCACAGTAATTCAGTAGCTCAGCCCCATTGAAAATTAAGACACGAGAAAAAAAAAAAATGATGGATATGATATTTGATATTTAAAAAAAAAAAAAAAAGTTTTTTCCTCATTCTCTCTACATAGGAAATAGTGATCCACTAAATGCATCTTGTGCAAAACTTCATCAACAAAGTGATATGAAAAATAATATATACGCAAAAACTTTTCAAGGAGGGAAATGTTATATTTACTACTTATTTTTTTTACTACCTCTTACTACCAAATCTTAACCGTTGATTTTCGTCAATCTAACGGTTATAATTTATTGTAAATTAATAATTAATTAATAAATATGACTCAATAAATTATAACCGTTAGATTAACGAAAATCAACGGTTAAGATTTGATAGTAAGAGGTAGTAAAAAAAATAGGTAGTAAGTATAACCTATCCCATAATAGAATTAAATTTGTGTGACAAATACCTTGGCAATTTATGTAGAATATTTAGGGGGTGTTTGGTACGGTAGAAATTTTTTGGTGTCTGGGAATCATGATTATCAGGAATATAGTAGGAAAATGAATTGTCCATGAATGTTATAGAAAAATTATTTGGTAGGCAAAAATACTATTGGAATTTTTGGTTAAGTTTACTGAGTCTTCGTTTGGTTGATTATGAAATATTAGTGGAGAATAACCTCATCGCTTTATCTCTCTTATCGTCATGATGATGAATCAGACTTCTCCTTCTTCTCCTTCTCCTCCTTCTCAATTTCCACGTCCTCTCATGGAAGAAACTCAAATGATTTTGAAGATGAGACTAGTGATGAACTCATAAGCAAAGGAATGATATCTGAATTTGCGTTTGTCATAGATTTTATTGCTAAAGTGGAGACATTTCACTTCCATATACAGAGAGAAATGGACAACAAATTCATATAGCGCCAACAGCTTTATCCTCCTCCGTCGTCGCCACTGACATCTCCATTACCGACGACGACCTCACCACCCAGCTCATCTCCAAAGATCAACCCCAAAATTGAAACAAAACCCTTGATCCTCATCCTCTCTGTTTACCAAGACGACATCCTTCACCTCAAGATCGACGAAGACCCTTCACTCTCCCCACCCAACAAAAGCTTCGAGTTCTCAAGTGGACCGGTGTTGATGAATCAGAATCTGAAAAGGAAGGGTAGATTTGTCCGACAAATTTAATGTCAAAATTCCATCACCCAGTATTCCAAAAATACCACTCCTTTGGTGGAATTTTGAAAAGGAAAATTTTAACACAATTTACACATAGTTGCAAATCCTGGGCAAATTAGATATCTAGGAAAATTTTACAAAAACTCCTACCAATCATGGGTAAATATAAATCCCACTATCACTTTCTTGACATTCTAAAAGAAGTACTCTTACCAAACAACCTTAACATTTGTAAAGCTAAATGGGCATGCATTTACAACTGGTTGTTAATATAAGTTTATAGAAATTAAAATTGTACGTTATAGAAGGGTCAATCGTTAAAGTGGGTCTTGAAGAATGTTTCACATAGAAGGAAAATGAGTAAAATCAATACAAGTTTTATAATTTACCTAAGTTCTACAAGACAAGCTATATATTTTACCTGGGTTGTACAATTCTCCGGACTTGCCAATATCTAACATCCGGATATTTAAGGTGAAAAAATATATATATTAACTTATAAAACAAATTGAAGGTACAATTCCAAAAATATAATTTTAACTATTTGTAGGACAATTAGTTTTGTATCCCTTGAGGAGTTAAGTTTATTAATATAAAGGTGTTCTTAGAGGTAATGATATGGATCAAAGTTGTTGGAGGAGTCATCATATGTATATCTCAAAGCTATGAAGCACCGACACTTCAAAAACCCTGACATGTCATGTCCGACACTTCCCTACACTCTCGGACACTCTAACACTCCCCGACACTCCAACACACATTATAGAAATTCAAAAAAGGGTTTAAAGGTTACATTGCGATGAGTTTTTAGTTCCAACTATTAGATTCGTTGGATACGATTACTATTTTATTGAGTTTAATATAAACATTTAGGATATCTTATGTTTTTTTGCAAAATCTATTAATAATATAAGTTTAGATTCATTTTTTTACTAAATTGTTGAATATTAAATATAAAATACACCAAATTAATTAAAAATATTATTTAATATCAAAACGTGTCGAAATCTAACATTTTTTAGAATTAACGTGTCGGAGTATCGTGTCATATCGTGTCACGTGTCCCGTGTCAGTATCGATGCTACATAGTCTCAAAG
Organism: Gastrolobium villosum; assembly: GCA_032173675.1. Lineage (NCBI taxonomy): Eukaryota > Viridiplantae > Streptophyta > Magnoliopsida > Fabales > Fabaceae > Gastrolobium > Gastrolobium villosum. Next base: position 10,778 of record JAVKPL010015123.1, on the reverse strand, counting down.
GTGGTTGAGAGATGGGGAATGTGTGAGGGTATGATAACTCAATATTTTTTGCAAAGCAAGACTCTTCAATATGTGAAGAGGGGTATATATGGGCGAAAAATATTTCCTAATAATAAGAGGGAGATGAACTATAACCATTTGGCCAAGTCCTCACTATTGTGATGAGGTAGCACACAACTAACGTGCACAATGGTGAGCTACATTGTCGAGTGAGGGATCCTCTTCAATGAGGTTTGTTGTTCTTGGTATAGGAAGGTAGGGAAATGTCCCTTTAAGTCGGACTTGAAGGCCCAATTGATATCTTTGGATTGTGAGATTGGTCCAAAATAGAAGCCCTCAGTTCAGTAGTCTACGAAGTTATAATGCTAAGATGTTGAGAACCATATCTAGTCACATGTGATGTGTAGTGTTTAATACACGGTACTGATTTAGCCAACCTCTTGTTGGCCGATATTTGTTCTTTGTGATGATATCTCACTCGGCTTTGTTTGTTGAGGTCTTTCATTTTTTACTTATGACTCTAATGACCTTTCCTGACCGATTGCCATTATTGAAGCATTCAGTTTTGATGATCATATGATGTTTTGTCGACCGGTTATGACATCATGATAAACTTGCTGTAAATAATAGTTAATCTCCTTGAGTTTCATTTTTTATGAGGTTGCACGTATTTTCCTTTGAGTTATCTTGGAGCATCTGGTCGTGTGTTGTATGCAAAGATTTTCTAAGCAACGCATTCTAGATTGTTGTGTCAAGTGATTTGGTGGTTAATTATGGCCATACGTCACATTGTGCGTGGGGAACATTTCTTATTTTATATGTTGCGTCGTGAATAATTTTAACGATTATGTGTTTTTTGTTTGACATTAAATGATTGCGAAAAAAATAATTTTTGCCCTTACGCAGAATGACAAACATGCCCCTATCATGGTTGTTCACTTCAATTTGTCTTCAATCTAACATTTTTTCATTTTTTTACTCTTTCTTATCCTTCAAAAATCAATGATCAAAAGAAGGAGTAAATTTTCCTTTTCACATTCTTCATCAATTTCAAACTCCTCCTCCCACTCTTGAGAGTTTTTCTTTTTCACATAAATCTTCATCTTCATCTTTCTCTTCATGGTTGTTCATCCTTTCCATTTTCAAGAAACATTTCAATCTTGTTCTTAGAGGTGAACTCGTGTCTCTGTCTTTCTTTGGCTTCCAACATAGAACATTCAACAAACTCAAAGATTTTCAAGCTTTCCTCCACCATCCTTCCATATATGATGATTTTGCTGCATAAATTCCATATAAAGTGTCTTATTTGCATGATAATTGAGCTAAATATTGCATATTCATGATTAAGTGCTTTGAGATGACTAAGTATGGAAAATGAGACAATATTTCTTGATTTTGTATAAGAATAGATGATTTGTTGAGTGTTTGTCTTTCCAGGAAAAGTTGACATCAGAATGCTGTAGTAGAGAAGTTGACGAAGTGATGATATAGCAATCGCTACAGCATGACAGCGTGGACAAGGGAACAACTGAACTTTTAAAATTCAAAAGTTAGTTATTCCCAGCAATTAGATAAAACACTAGCAAGCAAGGATCAAGGACAATTTCAAAGATTAAGTCTTATCCCAAAATCCCAAAGAACAAGGACAACAAACTCTTGTTCGGTCAACAATAATATTGGAACAAGAAAATCAAGAAGATTAAGATCTTATCCAATCAAGTGCCAACAGCTCAAGAATCTAGGGATACGATAAGGCTGTAGCAACAAGATTCATGGATTTTCACTCCTAACCCTAAGGCCCGATTCCAAAACCATTTTTCCTATTTAAAGAAGAGTCCCCCCACAGACTAAAGCACGATTTGGGGCAGAGAGAGGTCAAGAAAGAAGGGAGGGGAAGAATGTAGTACCCCTCCCACGTTTAGAGAGAGAAAGGGGGGTTCTTGGAGGAGGAAGAGTTGCCGGAGCATGACCGTGATGAAGTTTTCCTACAACATTCGTTTTCAACTTCTTTTCTGTTTTCTAATGAGTTATTTCTTTCTTTTCTTTGTTTTATTTATTTCCATTATGAGCTAATTTGCTCTATAGGATAGGTGATAAAGTACCTATGCTGTAACATTGAGATGTATGCCTAAACTTTGTTTATGTTAATGTTTAATTAGTTATTCAACAATTTTGCTTAATCTTATTCATGTATGCATGTCGAGAGATACATATGTTATATTGAGGAGGTTGGGGCTGAGAGGTTTCCGAATCCAGACCCTTGTTGAATTGTGTGGATTAATTAGGTTAATTATAACTTGATTAAGTTGTGGGTAGAGAGATCATTCACACCACATAGCCTTGAACTTGAACAACTCTGTTATTAGTTTGGCCATAGAGATGTGGGAATTAATTGTTGGGTATATATGTTAGGTTGGCTGTAAGAACCCGCACCGCTAATTAAGGTAATTAGTAAAATAATTATGATAATTAGGAAATAACTCCATAATTGACCCTAATAATTATTAATGGGCTTAGATAATTATATTGAGTGAGTAAAAATGCTGAAAGTCGCTTTTCGGAAGAAAAGCGCAGATACCGGTTCTGCTACTCGGTATAAATGCGTACCGGAAAAGTATCCCGGAAAATTATAACGAATGCATGATAATTACTAGAATATTATGTAGGACTTGTAAAACAAGTTTCAAGTCAAAATGACCTAATCTGATGCCAGAACTGATACTGGCTATGGAAAAGCGCGTACCGGAAAGGTGCTCCGAAAAATAAAATAAAAATATGACAAATCTTAGAAAAATGCGTAGGTCTAGAATCCGAAGTTTGGGATCAATATCTTTTACTTTGCGATTAAGGCTAATACTGTGCGATTAGTGCCTTGTGCCTATAAATAGACACATTATGGCACTAAACCCTAGGCCATACACAACTCTTACGTGAGTTTTCTGCAGCCATTGTGGCCAGCCCCCTTGTTCTTCATTTCCTCCCCCTTTTCTCACCAAAGTCACCTCCTTTGATCATTGTTTCCCTTCTTGATCAAGTAAACACTTGAGTGTGGGCATTGGAGAGTGCTTAGTGTGCATTTTCTGAGTGGTGAGGTTCTGCTTGGGAGGGTAGTGAGGTCTGAGTTGTGGTTTTGGGTGGTGGGAGTCTTGTTCTTGAGTTGTGAAGCTTCAAGGAGCTTCCTTTGTGTTGAAAGGGGCAAGCTTTACACCATTTTCGTACACCTTGGTGTGGACTGAGTTGAGGAGCTTGTGGAGAGCTCCAAGAGCTTCATACCTCTGTCCATTTCTGCCTTAAGCCTTGGGGTAAGTTATCTCACCATGATCATGAGTTTATCTTGCTTAAAGGTGGTGTCTTGGCATGTAAAAGATTAAAATGAAGTAACCAACACCTAAATGGACTTGTATATGCTTAAAGATGCATGCTTTAACGTGTACATGTGTTAAAAGTTGGATCTTTGGGATGGATATTCACGAAATGCAGAAACTGCATTCTGTCGTGAGATATCCGGATATTCGTCGAACAGATATCCGGATATCAGTATCCGGATATGGTATCCGGATATTGATATCCGGATATGGGATCTGGGTATCCGGATATGACATATCCGGATATGTCCAGTGTGATATCCGGATATGACATATCCGGATATGCCCCTTCTGATATCCGGATATCCTGGGTTCTGCGCAGACAGTAGCTGTACTGTATGAACAGTAAGCTATTGGGTGTGTGTGGACCCTAGTTTAAGGAAGTTGAACTCCTGTAATAAATGGACTAAGTCAGAATCATATGATTAAGGGCTTATGGCTTTGTTGGAAGCCTTAAGACGTAAAACGTAAAGGAAAGGCGTAGTCTTTAAGTTGTATGCATGTTGTGCATTAATATTGACTTGTTAAATGGTCCATATCAGATTGTGATACTGCTGTTTGTGGACTTGTGAGTGGTTGGACTCTTGGCTTGGATAGCTAGCTTGCAAGGTAAGCTTTCGTGTCCTCGGTTTAGCCATTTTGATGTTCCACCATGTCCCATGGGGATGGGTTTATGCATGCTGTGTTACATGCTTTGATTATTTTGAAATGTTGTTGAGCTGTTTATATGTAATGAGCTATTATGATATGCATGTGGTGTCCACCTATACGGTAAGCCTGAGTATGTAGTACATACAAGATGGTGAGGCTGTGGTGAGGTACAGGTAGCGTCCTGGTACTCATGTAGGCATAGACGTATTCCTACATTTCTCTGGCCAGTAGATTTGATATGCACACATGACATGATTAATTGCTGCATCGCATAGTTTTGGAACTTATATTGTAAACACTGTTTTTAGAACTTATATTACACATGTAAGTGAGCTTGGGGTGGAGACTCCTTGAGGACCCCTTGTCTTACTGAGATTTCTTGTTAGAGATCTCACCCCACGTTTGGGGACGCTTATTTCAGGATCAGGTAATGTTGAGGGCTCAGGTGGCAGGAGGCCAGAGCTGAGCTGATATTGATGATATGCTGACGTGCTGAGTTGACTGTTATGTTTTCCGTTTTGATTATGCTATTTATGTTGAGACTGCTATTGGGCTTTGTTGCCTTATTTGGTGAGCATGGGGTTTGTCCATGCCACATGGTTTGACTCTTGTCTTCTATTTCGCTGTTGTAATTAAAGTATCAGGATTTTGACCCAGGCTATGTGTTGTAGTCCTGTGGTTTTAGATACTCACGTATTAATTATATATGAGGTATTTCAGTTAGTTGTCTTGCAATTTACATACAGGCAGTATTTTTATGAAAATGATTAAGTAATCAAGTTGGTTAAGTTAATGACGTCATAATTGAATTAAAGAAAAAGTTATTCCGCATTTTTATTAAGCGTGGCTTAATATGATAGTGTGTTAACAGACCGGGTTAACACGGGCTGTTACATTTTATGGTATCAGAGCACTTTCTAGGGAAAAGCCTGTATGTATTGCAATAACTTAGGATGTGTCGTTGCGTGTCTACTTTGTGTTCTCTCTAACTGGTGTGTGTTACGATGATGCATATGTGACCACATGGCGTGGGCCTGATCAACTCATTCTTTGTGTAACTTGTGCAGAGTCATGGTGCCACCGAGGAGGAACACGAGTACGAGCGAGGATCAGACGGATCCTGTCCTGGCTGCATTAGCTGAAATGCAGGCGGCCCGACTAGCCGACCAGGAAGCCAGGAGGCTGGCGAACCGGGCGATGCTGGACGCCATTCGAGATGCGAACCGGCAAACCACGGCAGAGGTTCTGGAGGAGAACCGGATGGCCAACATGACGATGATGAGAGTCATGTTGGAGGAGCTGAGGGCTGGTCCTGCTGCGGGCCAGGGTCCTCCACCACCTCCACCGCCTCCACCTCCGCCTAGTCAACAGGAGGACTCCCAGAGCCAGATGGGTGAGGGTAGTCACTTGACGGGGGCTATGCAGACTATCCCCGTTCTTGCTGAGGATCGTGACGAGATCGATCGCCGGCTGAATGCTTTCCGCAAGCATAAGCCACCTTCATTCGACGGATCGTATGATCCCATTGCTGCTGCTAGATGGCTTCAGGCGCTAGACAAGATTTTCCGGATCATGCAGTGCACCGATCCGCAGAAGCTGTTGTTCGCCACTTATATGCTGGAGGGCGAGGCCCATGAGTGGTGGACCAACCTTTCTCAGGTCTACGAGATGCAGGGTCATGTGATGACGTGGCCATTCTTCGAGGAGAGCTTCCTGGGTCAGTACTTCCCTTATGACTCACAGGAGAGGAAGCAGGGGGAGTTTGACCGGTTGGTACAGGGCTCGTTGTCTGTTGACGAGTACCTGGCCAAGTTTAATGAGCTGGTGAAGTTTTCACACTTCAGGATGGCGAGGCCTACTCCTACATACTTGGCTGCGAAGTTCCGCAGGGGACTTAATGAGGATATTGCTGGTTACTTAGCTGGGTCTGCATCCAGAGATTTTGGGACACTGGTTCAGCAGTGTCGTTATATTGAGGACTTCTACAGCACGAGTAAGGCCAAGAAGGCCAGGATGGAGGTACCACAGGGTACCGGCGGTTCCACTCCCTGGAAGAGTAAAAATTTTGCGAACAAGGGCAAGGGCAAGCAGATGGCGGCTAAGCAAGCGCCAAATCAGTTTAGAAAGACTGCTACTCCGGGGAACGCCGCTAGACCTCCTGCTCCCAGATGTTCTGGATGCGGGAAGTCACATTTTGGGCCGTGCTCTACCGGTCAGCTGATTTGCTTCCAGTGTGGCAAGGAGGGCCACTACTCGAGAGATTGTCCGACGGCGAGAGTTGCTGCAGTGCAGGCTGTGCCATTGCAGATGGTTCCTACTGGGGCACCAGCCGTGCCACCTACTACAGGACGAGTCTACACGCTTGATCGTCAGCAGTCGGACAGGGCTCCGAACCTGGTCAGAGGTACTGTTACCATTGGTGGATCAACTATTGATGTATTGTTTGATTCCGGGGCAACGCACTCTTTTGTTGCTACCCCTATTGCTGTGGGGCTTGAGTTGCCCAGTGATGTGCTTTCTCCACCGATGCGGGTTACCACCGCCACCGGAGAAAAATGTTTGACCTCCACTGTTCATCGCGATGTAGCGTTTCAGTGGGATGGCCGTGACTTCTCGGTAGATCTGATAGGATTACCGATGGCCAACCTTCAGATTATTTTGGGCATGGATTGGTTGTCCAGAAACTGTGCAATGATTGACTGCTGTGCCAAGAAAGTGGTGATGACTCCGGGTGGGTCCACAGCCAGTTCCTCACCGTTCATTTCAGTCCTGCAGGCGAGGAGGGCCTTGAGAGCAGGGGCACTTGGCTATGTCATGTTGGGAGGTTTGGTGAGTGGGACACAGGAGGATCTCACTGGCATTCCTGTGGTGAAGGAGTTCCTCGAGGTGTTTCCTGAGGAGATTCCTGAGTTTCCACCGCAGAGGGAGATAGAGTTCTCCATCGACTTATTGCCTGGTGTGGGGCCTATATCGTTGGCTCCATACCGGATGTCGCCACCAGAGTTGGCGGAGCTGAAGAAGCATATCGAGGAGCTTTCAGCGAAAGACTTTATTCGACCGAGTGTGTCTCCCTGGGGAGCACCGGTCATTTTTGTGAAAAAGAAAGATGGGACCATGCGGTTGTGCACCGACTACAGACAGTTGAACAAGGTGACAATCAAGAACAAGTACCCTCTTCCACGCATTGATGATTTGCTGGATCAGCTCAGGGGTGCTTGCGTGTATTCAAAGATTGATCTCCGGTCCGGTTATCATCAGATACGGGTAAAGCCGGAGGATGTCCCAAAGACAGCATTTCGCTCGAGGTACGGGCACTACGAGTACTTGGTGATCCCGTTTGGACTCACCAATGCACCCGCAGTGTTCATGGACTACATGAACAGAATCTTCCAGCCGTACCTGGATCAGTTTGTGATCGTCTTCATTGACGACATCTTGATCTACTCCAAGACGGAGGAGGAGCATACCGAGCACTTGAAGATTGTGTTGCAAGTGCTAAAAGAGAAGAAGCTCTATGCGAAGCCGTCAAAATGCGAGTTTTGGCTCAAGGCGGTGAAATTTCTGGGTCATGTGATTTCTGCTAATGGAGTTGCAGTTGATCCTAACAAGATTGAGGCCGTGATGGATTGGGAGAGGCCCAAGACGGTTACAGAAGTGAGAAGCTTCTTGGGTTTGGCCGGGTACTATCGGAGGTTCATAGAAGGATTCTCCAAGATGGTGCTATCGATGACTCGCCTTACCCGAAAGGAGACTCCATTCGTGTGGACACATGAGTATGAGGAGTGTTTCCAGGAGTTAAAGGAGAGACTGACTACTACTCCAGTGTTAGTTCTTCCTGATCCTGCGGAGCAATTCGAGTTGTACTGCGATGCCTCTGGTAAAGGACTGGGCTGTGTGCTGATGCAGAAAGGGAAAGCGGTTGCTTACGCTTCAAGACAGTTAAAACCTCATGAGGAGAACTACCCGACTCACGACTTGGAGTTAGCAGCCATTGTTTTTGCTTTCAAGATTTGGAGGCATTATCTGTTTGGCATGAAGTTTGCTGTGTTCAGCGATCACAAGAGCCTGAAGTATCTGTTCGACCAGAAGGAGCTGAACATGAGACAGTGAAGGTGGATGGAGTTCTTGAAGGACTACGACTTCGAGTTGAGGTACCATCCTGGCAAGGCCAATGTGGTAGCTGATGCTTTGAGTCGGAAATCCGTGAGCTTATCCAGCTTAATGATGAACGACTACGAGATGATCGAGAAGTTCAGAGACTTGAGAGTGAACTCCTTGTTTGGGGGCGCACTGCTCGAAATGGAAACAGCAGAAGTGATCAATGAGCTGATGGAAAAGATCAAAGAGGCGCAAGTGCAAAGAGAATGCCTTGATTACGTGAAGAACCAGGACGGTGTGTCTTGGAATGATGATGGTTTATTGCTGTTCCAGAAGAGGATTGCTATTCCTCGAGGGCCATTGACCGAAGAGGTTATGACAGAGGCTCATAAAGGCCGGTTCACTATCCACCCTGGTGCTACAAAAATGTATCAGGACCTAAAAAGGAATTTTTGGTGGCCGGGCATGAAGAAGGACATAGCGGTCTACGTGTCCAAGTGTCTGATTTGCCAGAAAGTAAAGATCGAGCACCAGAAACCGTCTGGTAAACTACAACCTCTAGAGATTCCACAGTGGAAGTGGGAGAGCATTTCCATGGACTTCGTTGTGGGTTTGCCTAAAACTCAGGCTGGTTGTGACTCTATTTGGGTCATTGTGGACAGATTGACCAAGTCTGCCCATTTTCTTCCAGTGAAGGTAAGCTTCACTACAGAGCAGTTGGCCAAGCTATATGTCCGCGAGATCGTGAGGCTTCACGGGGTGCCCGAGAGTATCATCAGTGATAGGGACCCGAAGTTCACATCTCGGTTCTGGGAGGCGCTGCAGGAGGCTTTTGGTACGCAGTTGCGATTGAGTACCGCCTATCACCCTCAGACTGACGGACAGACTGAGCGGACCATCCAGACATTGGAGGACATGTTGAGAGCTTGCACGTTGGAGCAGGGTTCTGCATGGGATAGGTACATTCCGTTGGTTGAATTCTCATACAACAACAGTTTTCATGCTAGTCTGGGCATGGCACCCTACGAGGCGCTGTATGGTAGGAGGTGTCGGACTCCTACCTGCTGGTCTGAGGTTGGAGATAAAGAGCTATTCGGCTTGGACTTTGTCCAAGATACTACCCTTCAGATCCAGATGATCAGGGAAAAGTTGAAGCAGGCGCAGGATCGTCAGAAAAGCTACTATGATGTCAAGCATCGACCACTGGAGTTCAGTGAGGGTGAGCACGTGTTTGTGAAACTTTCACCTGTCACCGGTGTTGGACGGGCACTCGGCGTGAGGAAGTTGAGCCCGCGATTCATTGGGCCCTACCAGATCCTTGGTAGAGTAGGACCAGTTGCCTATCGACTCGCCTTACCTCCGAACCTCGCCAACATCCACGACGTGTTTCACGTGTCTCAGCTTCGAAAGTACATAGCAGACCCTTCGCACGTGGTACAGCCGGATGATGTGGAGGTTCGGGAGAACCTAAAGACTCCCGTCGGACCACTCAAGATCCTTGATCGTGGCGAGAAGCAGCTTAGGAGCAAGGTCATTCCGATGGTCAAAGTGCAATGGTCAGGAAGAACTCCTGAGGAGTGTACCTGGGAGCGAGAGGATGAGCTTCTCCGACAGTATCCCGACTTTCGAGACAGGTATGTTTCTGATTTTGAGGACAAAATCCTTAAAAAGGTGGGGTGAATGTAAGAACCCGCACCGCTAATTAAGGTAATTAGTAAAATAATTATGATAATTAGGAAATAACTCCATAATTGACCCTAATAATTATTAATGGGCTTAGATAATTATATTGAGTGAGTAAAAATGCTGAAAGTCGCTTTTCGGAAGAAAAGCGCAGATACCGGTTCTGCTACTCGGTATAAATGCGTACCGGAAAAGTATCCCGGAAAATTATAACGAATGCATGATAATTACTAGAATATTATGTAGGACTTGTAAAACAAGTTTCAAGTCAAAATAACCTAATCTGATGCCAGAACTGATACTGGCTATGGAAAAGCGCGTACCGGAAAGGTGCTCCGAAAAATAAAATAAAAATATGACAAATCTTAGAAAAATGCGTAGGTCTAGAATCCGAAGTTTGGGATCAATATCTTTTACTTTGCGATTAAGGCTAATACTGCGCGATTAGTGCCTTGTGCCTATAAATAGACACATTATGGCACTAAACCCTAGGCCATACACAACTCTTACGTGAGTTTTCTGCAGCCATTGTGGCCAGCCCCCTTGTTCTTCATTTCCTCCCCCTTTTCTCACCAAAGTCACCTCCTTTGATCATTGTTTCCCTTCTTGATCAAGTAAACACTTGAGTGTGGGCATTGGAGAGTGCTTAGTGTGCATTTTCTGAGTGGTGAGGTTCTGCTTGGGAGGGTAGTGAGGTCTGAGTTGTGGTTTTGGGTGGTGGGAGTCTTGTTCTTGAGTTGTGAAGCTTCAAGGAGCTTCCTTTGTGTTGAAAGGGGCAAGCTTTACACCATTTTCGTACACCTTGGTGTGGACTGAGTTGAGGAGCTTGTGGAGAGCTCCAAGAGCTTCATACCTCTGTCCATTTCTGCCTTAAGCCTTGGGGTAAGTTATCTCACCATGATCATGAGTTTATCTTGCTTAAAGGTGGTGTCTTGGCATGTAAAAGATTAAAATGAAGTAACCAACACCTAAATGGACTTG